>JAUZNJ010033271.1:0-13242 GCA_034780135.1 Jordanella pulchra
GCAGCTCATTAATGACATTTCTAAGGTAAGGTTATTGTTCCCACTATCATATTTGTGAGAATATTTGAAGAATGTGAAAGATAAAACAATGTGAGCAGGCAGGCGAGAAAGGTAGAAATCCAGTCAAGGTAGAAATTTCCTTTAATTTTTTTCAAGTCTTTTGGTCCGTCCTAAGCGGTTTCTTCACCCCTCTACAGGGGGATCACTTCTCATGTTCCTGGCAAGGACAGTTGTTGTGATGAGGCGAAGAAACAGTGGTCCTGAGATTGAGTCAGGACGTACACCGTTGAGACATTCTGTACAATCGATGTGAAATATGTGCTCCACATCGTCCCTGTGTGATTAACGGGATGCAAAAGTGGAATTTTCCGCCCAGCTGAACACTATCCAAACGTTCCACTATCCAAACGGATGTTCATTTGGAAAAGTGAATGGTGCCCAGCCTGTGAAACCAGGATGTATCACAGTGTAATTTAAAATCTCCTCATTAGAACAGAAACAAAATTGGAAACCTTTGAAACGGTTAATGTGGCTGCTGTCTCTTCATTAACCCTGATCATAGGGAGTCCACAACAAGGGCAGGCTCCTACCTTCCCTCTTCTTACCCTTTAAAAGAGAGAAACCTGGCTAATATAGTGCCTTGCAAAATTAATTACACCTCTGTTTAATGCTAAACGAATTTCTCTTTGGTATCATTAAAATATTTTTTCAATTTATTTGAATTTCACATTTTGTCACAGAAACAATTATGTATTTCTCATGTAAAAAAAAATACTATTTTTTTTACCATTTATACAAAGATCTGAAAAATGTACCCCTTTTTTCTGCCTCCTTTAACGTTGTTACTCACGAGTAAAAAAAAACAATGCAATCTGTTAACTAAGGCAAGTTGCCAAATAGCATCTATACCTGATATGTTCATCCACGTTAACTAGAGCAGGGATCTACAGTCTTTACAACCCAAAGAGCAATTTTGCCCTGAGTTTAGAAAAACAAAACTTGGAGCCACAAATGTTAGTTATTGCCGATAAATATCTACACAGGAAATTTGTTTTGTTCATTTTTAAAGATCAACCATTTTATTTTTCGTAGGTTTAAAAAAATATTTTCTGCAAAAAACAAAACACAAATCTAATGTAACAAAGGACATTTTTTTCCAACCTAATGACAAGGGAAATAGATGTAAAAAATAGGCATGGGCCGATACTTCTATGTCAAACCGATTTTATCTAACCCTCTTCTCTACCTCTGCCATTGGTTGAAAAGCAGCTACTGCCTCTAAGCTTTCATTTTTTAAAGCATTATCTTATACAGATTTTGTTTTTTAATGTTTGAAGAGTATTCTTATTTTTTTAAATAAAATATAAAAGAAACATTGAAGGAAACATTTTGATTTTATTACAGCTTTTCTAAAAAAACTAAACGGTTCCAGTCATAATCAGAATTTGTGCGTCAGCCTTTTTAAGATCAGTGGTGCACCAACACTAAATACTTTAGCTCATCACTGGTAACCTAAAATAAAAGATTCAAGAAAGACAAACACCGGCTGATCTAGAAAAATCTAACAAATTACAATTTGTTCTCCTGTTTGCTACAAATCATGCAGAAGACAGCAAAGAAGTGAACGAAAGCGCTTTGATCACATAAAACCAAACTTGGTCTCAATACAAAACTATGGCAGCTGAGGGGTGCAAACAGCGCACAAGTTCATGGAGTCTTGCAAACATGAAAATAAGGCTAACACACAAAAAAACACAAAATGCACAAAGGGAAAATGCTACAAGTAGCAAAAACAACTGCCACCTAAGAAAAAATTGCAAGCTACCACCCAGGTACTCCAGACTACAAGGGTGAGACGATTATCAACCCAAATGAGGCCAGATCCTCAGTGAAGACATTAATGCTCTAAGTGGTTAAGTGTTTAAAGAAATGCAAATTTACCCTTCATCCTCTGGATAGCATCCAGTTTATGTTTTTGCAACATATGTAGTTCATAGGCATAGACACGGTAATGTCTTGTAGCATCTGTGTTGATGAGTGTCTCCCTCTAGTGGTCTGGAGTCCTTCAGGATTGAGTGGATTTTGTTAAGTTGCAGTGATTGTTGTTACCTGCATCATTTTTCATTTGCATGTTTTAGTGTATGAACATTTTTCCTTTTCATTTGTTTGTCTAAGTTTGAGCTTTTTAGTCTCATTTTAGACTTTGTAAAAGGGTTAAATGATTTGTTAAACATCATTTTTTTCAACCAATTTTCAAAATTTTTAATCATTTTCCTTTTCAGTAAACACATCGTGTGGATGTTTCACTTCATGTTTTTCTCATTTATTGACCTTGAAAGCTTGCTTATCCAGAGATAATGGTCGCAAATTTTACTGTTAGCGTTGAGTAGAAAGGTTTTTACTAATACATGCTTGCATGGATCTACCCGCAAGATGCAGCTCTCTCTTTCCTTCTGTGTGGGGGGGGAAACCCACTTTAACCATTTTAATGTTGCCTAAAGGGCCGTAGGGATAAAGCCAGTCTCTTACCCTTGTTAAATGTAGTGTCTTTTGTTAAGTAGCGATTATATTGCAAATGCAGTAATTTTACCACATCCTAGTTTGTGAGTTTTATTTTTGTTTTTGCAGCATTTTTTGCATCTGCTTTGAATTCATGCATTTACACCCCACAGAGAGATGGTAGCTGGATGGACGTGGGAAATATATACAGGGGCAGTGTTGGAAGGCTGGATAGAACAACATGGCACATTTTCAGATTTTTATATGTACAAAAAAATGAATAAAAGACAAGACAATGTTTCATTCTCCTTTGACCTTACAATTTGGTTACAATTTAATATTTGTAAGTCCGTCGCATAAAACCTAAAAACATTGCAGCTTGTGGTTGTCGGTGGCAAAATGTGAAAAAAGAAAAATCAAAACTTATAAAAACCTTTGGAAGGCACTATAAGAACACTATAACCAATATGCCAAACCAGTGATACATCAACTGCATCAAAGCAGCAGCACAGATGATGTGAGCCTGTAAGACAGAGGTGGAAAATTTCTGCCCTCAAGGGGATGTGTCCTGCCAGTTTTAGCTCCAACATCAGATTCACATCATCCAATTATCTCCGCGTTTATGTCTGGTGTGTTCAAACAGGGAAACGCCTATATGAAGGACACCGGCCTGAGAATAATGGAGTTTCTAACCCTTGCTTTAAGAAACCCACAATTTTATCTCTCTGTTGTGGAAATATCCCTTATGTCCGCTAACCCAGGTAACTTCTGTCCATTCCCATGCTACTATTACAAGAGCAACCAAAGAAATTACCTGGTATGGTTCACAGTTTTGACAAACAACCTGCATATCAGCCTGATTTAAAAGTCCATTAAACAACTTTTTGTTTTATTTTAAATAAATTTTGTGAGTTCCTCCCACTCTTGGTTTTGTTGCCACATTGCAGGAGACTTATGGTGACCGAGAAGTGCAAAAGCACTCGAAATGCATAAGTGCATGGCAAATACAAAAAAATAATGCAAAGACCAAGACGAGAGTGAAACACAAAACACATACAAAGGAAATAGGCTGCACAGAAATAAGAAAGATAGAGAGCAGCAAAATGCTAATTTAAAACCTGCTGCAAACACATGATGCTGACACAGAAAACAGATACAAGGTAAGAAATGCTGCAAAATAGCTATGGATACTGGAAGAGCTACACACCACTAGGGGGAGACGACCACCCACTAATTGCCTCAGTAAAGACATAGACAGGATCTTCATAGAGTAAGGATGCATTAATATAATAGTCTGTGCTGATATCCTATATTATTTTTGCTGTAATGGCCAATCGCGAATGTCATATATATTTCACACCCTTTTGGCATTAAATACCGAACACAGTGCTGATGTTGTTTCTCTGCGTTATTTAAACACCCACAATAGTGAGTTGCATCACAATCACTGTCACATGACCAAACAAATATTACATAACTGATCTTCTCCTAAAACAAAAACAGCAACAAGATGGAAATACATATCGGTTCTTTAAACATCCCATTTCTACTAATTGGACCGATACGGATGTGAGAAAAAAAACTAAATTCACCATTAAAGATTTTAATGCAGATATACTTTGCATTACTATCAGAGAGATTAATTTTCAGAGTAAAACTTGTTTGTCTTCTTCAGTTATGTCTTTACTGAGGATTTGGTCCCAAATTAATTAAAACGCCCCCCCTAGTGGTGTTTCTGCATTAGCGTCGTTTGTATTCACAGTAGGTTTTATGTTTGCCTTGTTGCTCTCTGTTGTCTGTAAATTGTAGGATTTCCCCTTTTTTTCTCCAATTTTTAGTCTTTGCAAGTGTTTTGTGCTTTTGCGCTTCCAGCAGGTTACTTTTTGTATTTGCTGCACATTTAAGTATTTGCAGTGCATTAGTGCCATGAAAACTTATTTTAGGCACACAATCACTATGCAGAGTTTTTTACTTAACTCCTTATTCAACCTAGCTTACAGATTGGCGAGGCTTCTGTAGGATCAGGAGCTAAAGGGAACTAGTGACATTTCCACGAAAACTGGGAGAGCTTTGCGAATGAAGTTGGCCATTTAAGAGAACGAAATGGTACACTTATTTTTCTCATTAGCCGGTGGAGCAAGCCAAGGTTAAAGCGACAGTGAATATTGGAATTACATTCAACAGGTGGCCAGACAAAGGAGACCAAAGGGATGTCCGTGTTGCTCTGTTTCTGCTGGATATGTGAGTAGGCAACTGTTTGCTAATATGTCAGCCATAACAACTTGATAAGCTAGATGCTAACTGTTGTGAACATGTTTTGGAGTCTTTCCGCCCCCCAGTGGTCAAAATAAAGAAAAACAAATAACATCCTGGCCTGGCAGCTGAACCAATGAAACCCTGCGACTGCAGCGTACAAAGAATGCTAAAAAATATCTATGGATAAGTTAAGCCACCTACAGTCTAACAGAGGCACAGAAGCAACTCTCAATTTGTCTGCTACTTCTTTCAAAATCATAACGAACACTCTGAAGATGTTACAGTTTCTTGCAATATTCAGACAATAAACAAAAAGGATTAACTGATTTAGAAAAAGTTCCACATTTAAGTAAAAACTTACTTTCTAAATTGTTGCAGAAGTATCCTTTAAGCCTTATTTCATGTCCGCAAGTGTTTAAAAACCCATTTGGTCAAAGTGATATAGATTTAATTATCTAAATGATCCTATGAGCTAGTGAAAAACAGCCCCCCGGTAGTGAGTAGTTTTGCAGCTATGTGATACAGTGCTGATTACACTGAGATGTTTGGTAAATGATCCCCCTGTGTTTGGCCTCCCTCAGACTGTGCTTGTCCTACACGGCTCTCTGTAGTTGACCCCAGGGTATTAGCTGTTATATTAGGAGCTTTCCAGTTGGAGACAAGCTACATTGTCTTTTGGATTCACTTTTTGAAGGATTTTTGACCATAGATCCCTGGATTTCCTTTTTCATTCTTTTTTTTAAAATCGTGTGGTTTTTCATAGAAAAGCCTTTCTACAGAAAACACTGACTAAAACAATAGTGACGAATTACTCAGTAGTTTATATATTTTAATAATTTAGTTGCATTTTTCCAGTTTATCCCAAAACAGTGGTCTGGATCTGGGCTTTCTACCTACAGAGAGGCAGTTGTTTGCAGTTTTAACAAATCTACAGAAGATCAAGACTTGACTCTAAATCCTAAGCATGTGTCTGCATGGTCAGAAAAGTCATTGACACTTCACAAATTAAATAATGATCATTATTTCTATGGATGTACCAGCAAATTGGAGAATTGTTTACCACTGGCACAGTTTTGTGCTGTGGAGGTGCCTCTTAGATTGTTACTGAGCCACTCCACACTAAATTAAATACCCAGTCCAATTCTTTTTTGCACTGACCTCTATGGGTTGAAAGGTTCAAGTCCACTGTACCACTGACCATCCCCAGCGACCCAGTTGGGGGTGGTCAGGTTTGCCCCATTGCACTTGTGAACATAACCGACTGTGATTTATTGTGGCACTGTTGTGCATCGTGAAGTCTAACACTTCACAGGGTGTGGCTGGAGCATGCAGCCACTGTCCGACGACCGCATCACCACTAGGGATGTCCAGCCCATACGTGTCATTTTTTAACATTTTATTTTGAACAGTTTTGCATGCGTGTGCTTGCAGCACAGAGGTCGTGTTTTTTATAACATAGACGTACGAGACGTCTTCCCATGGCTGAAAAGTCCTTCTTGCATCCCTCTGAAACATGGTTGCATGTTGATCATCTTTTCTTTTTCTGATAAACAGATTCCTCTGTCAGAGGACTAGACGGTCTGATCCAGCTACAATTAAGCTGATTCTTAATTGTAGATTTTAAGCTAACCTATGCCCACGCATAGGACAGGTAATTAGCCCAGGAGTACAGAACCGTGTTAGGAATAGAATCAGGACGACTTCATGGAGCGGCATAGGTTAGCTTAATTATGGTCCTGGAAGGAGAATGACAACCGAGAGTTGCTTCTGTGCCTCTGACTAACTAGCTGTGCATACGGTGACTGATTTTATCTTTTGTAATCTGACTGGAAAGTGTGCATGGGCAACCAATGCCTATAATCATGATTACACAGAGAAAAGAAAGCATTGCCAAGGCTGCAATAAACTCATTTACAGACCATTAAATGGCTAAAGAACCCTGGGGCTTAAAGTTACAACAATGTGCAACTTTGAGCATTAAATACGTTGATTGAGAGCCACAACCTGTCTCAGCTGCTCCGTCCATTTGGGGAATTAATGAAATTTCAGATTGTAATGGGCAGAGGGAGCTTCCTAAGAGGAAAGAGCCAGAGCTATTTATGCACTCTATGTATTTAATTAAAATACATGCGTCAAGAGATATTCAGGCCTATTTGATTAGGATCCATAATGGAAAGTACTTAGGTGGCATTAGTCAGCACTGTGCTGTCTCTGCTGTACCTTTAGTAGATCTGTAACTGTCACAGAAATGAAGAACGTATTTTCATGCTGAGGGTATACAGCTGCATTGAACTGAATCAGCCGCCTTGATATTGTTGGTGACTGTTTTGTGTCTCATGGGTTTATGCCTATTTTAATTATTAATCTTCAAAAATTAAATAGCAAATATGTTAGTATCTGCCCAGCACTGCACAATCTGCAATTAGGCTCCTCCTATAGATGGTAACAAACAGTTTATATATGTGTTATTTATTCATCTGTCATCACTTTATAGCTCATATTTATTATGCATTAACTAAAGGTGAGCAAGACTAAAAACCAAACCAGTTTTTATAATTATATGAAAGAAAACATTACTAATTTTTAACTCAGCATATTTATCCCTTTATGTTATGGAAAGATTTTCTTGAAAAAAGAGAAAACCGACATTTTTAATAAAATGTACAGTAAAAGAATCAGTTAATCCATAAGACAGATCAACTTTGGATCAATTAAATAATCCATAACTTGTATCCCTGTTATGAATAAGTCATAAAATAGTTACAGATTAATCAAAAACATATCTACAATATTTAGTAGCTACATAAAAGGGGGGGATATTGTAAAGTGATACTAGAACTTATAATACAATCACACACAGGGTCTCACAATAGTATTTATAACCTGTTATAACCGGCATGTATTTTTATTACTTTACAATTCTTACTCTAATGAATTCGATTGGGAGTTTATCTATTACATTACAAAATACTACATAATGGTAAAGAAAAAGGAAATATGGTCTGAAAACAAATCTGAAAAGTGTGGGATGCATTTATTAGACTTTCTATCTCAAGGTTTTATGACATCTTTTAGCTCTAGATAGCCTTGGGAAAAATATAAAAAGTTTAACTGACTAAAGACCCCCTTAAAACACATTCAGTAGTTACTTTCTTTTAAAATCATTTATAAATATAAAATGTTATTTTATTATTTTCTAAGTAATTTAATTCATTTTGAATAAATGTATACAAAATAAATGTATTTTTAAATAAATTTATACAAAGGAACATTATAGCTATGTGGAGGGCAGCCAGGAGTGTTGCAAGGTGAAGCGAGGCACAGGATTGGATTCTAGTGAGGTGAATCCATGTTTTTGCTGATAACAGGGAAGCAAGAGACCCTCAAACTGGGAATAGTTGCAATGCAAATTTCCAAGGAGTTGAAAAATCAGAATTATTTTTTTCTCTTTGCATCACAACAAGCAATCGGGCATTAGAGATGACGT
The DNA here is from genome assembly GCA_034780135.1 of Jordanella pulchra. NCBI lineage: Eukaryota > Metazoa > Chordata > Actinopteri > Cyprinodontiformes > Cyprinodontidae > Jordanella > Jordanella pulchra. Next base: position 8,243 of record JAUZNJ010033271.1, read on the forward strand.
GTTGTGAATTGGTGCTATATAGGTAAACTGAACTGAACAAATGTGGCTGAGATGTAGGGTGAAGGAGTGCACTGGACACATTTATTTCAATAAATACGGAGGATAGAGAAAATAATGTTGACAAAGGAAGAAGTAGGGAATGCTCTTAATAGCTTTGTAGACGGCTTTAAAAAAAAGCTGTTTTTTAATCCAGCCCTAGATAGTCTGTTAAATCATGCATCATTCGTCGTCCTCCCTTTGGTCTAGCGGTGACCATCTTTCCCAGGCGGACTTTACTGATGTACCACTGTTCTCCTTTGATCTCCGACTGTTAGACTCCAAAGCTAGCCCCGGCCACCCACCACCTCTCCCCTGCTCTGGTGCTCTCTCTGCCAGATGGACTACTGGGATCTACCGTTGTTGTTCCTGAGCTCCACAGGGGGGCAGTGCAGGCCACATTGTTCTGATTCTGGCGCTCTCTCTGCTGGGGTAATTGCTCTGTTCCTGGACTCCCTGAATTTGGGGCATCTATGGAGATCTGATAGAGCCAGGGATGCTGGCAGCTAGGTCGTCCCTTCAAAGTAAAGCATGACTACAACTCGCTCCTTTAAATCCGAGTCTGCCATGTTGAGATGAAACCAATAATCTGCAGATTCGATGATGATTGAGGAGCCTTTTGCCCACTTTGCCAGGCAAATTTCTGGTGAAAAGTCAGGCACAAGTGGGTTTATTTTCACTGGCTTCATTATTCAGTGTGAATGCAACTTTAGATTACTTATCCTTTTCCATCATGGATTGTTCCCTCAAACAGACCAGTATGTTTGGTCATAAATCTCACCCAGCTAATCCAACCTCCTGCTTTGAAAGGGACCTTTTAAATATACTTTATATCTAACAATAATCATGACAGTGGGCCTGCGTACAAACCAAGACCCAACTTTTTTAAACCTTGTGCCGTTCTCCTTTCATTTTATAGTAAAGCTCTACTCTGTTGGTCTATTATTAAAGATCCAAATTCCATTTAAGATTGTGGTGCAATGTGACAAACTGTGCAAAGGTTCAAGGAATAAGTTATGAATAGTTTTTGCACATATGGTGAAATACTCAATATTTTCTTTTCTTTTTTGGACATTGAACATAATCCAAATACAATTCTTGTTCAAACAAATGCTTGCTAGCTGCGCCGTTCTGCCAAAGGATTAACTAAATGTGGACGGCAGTTGTGCAGCATCTCCAACCATCTGCTTTTGCTCAGTTTTCTTCTCCCTGTGTGACATCAGAGATGCAGGATAGTTAAAAAAATGCAGTGCAATAAGCCCCCCAAATATTAGCGTTACCAAAGTATTTTCATAATGTACAAGACACAGCCAAACACAGCAGAGGCTCCTTAAAGTGACAGGTTTGATATCTTACAGGTAGGAAGGAAGGAAAATGAGGAAGAAAAGGAAGAGCTTCGATACATCTTCAACAATACTGCAATCACGCCAGCAGTTAGAAAGCACAAGAGGAAGCATTAAATGAAAGACGAGAAGGATCTAAGGAAAGATCAAATGATAAGAGCTGGAAGGGGAGCAGAGGATGTAGAGGTAGAACAAGAAAGGAAATAAGATTTTAGAGGAAATAAGAGGCAGAGGAAGGAGATAAGGTTTGATCTCTGCAAAGGCTCGGTCCGGAGAATCATTGTCAGAGCTGCTTCCTTTGGAACCATAGCTGAAATAATGGCAAACAGGCATATAAACTTATAATACTAAAGCTGAAATGTTAAGCTTGACTTAAGAAACATTTTTTATGTTAAATTCCTTCTCATTAGGAAAAACGCACCATTTATAAGGGCATATTTTAGTTTATTTTACTCGTATAAACATGTTCTTTGAAGTCAATGCAAATGTCCAAATCAGGTTCCCTATGATATACCTCATGCAGGAATAACAAACTCATATAATCAATTATTTATCATCTATCACTTCCCACTTTAGCATTATCAGTCATAAATTCTTAATAAATGTTGTGTGCTCCCTGTTTCACATTGCAACACGTGTCAAGTCATTCATTAAAAATGGATGAGAATTGACCAGGCTGTTAATGCAGAGGACAGAGTGTTGTATGCAATACCTAGTTGATGTGAAGGCTTTAAAAAAAAGGAAAGGAGAGCCGTGCAGTGCTGGATAAGAAATGAAATCCTCGTTTGTTGGCTTTGAAAGTGAAATATGCACAGTTTCTGGCACTCTGCACTGCAGCTTTTCACTCTTGTGGTTTCTAAAAGGACACATTCTCTTCACTTTTCCCTAAATGGGTCAGGATATCCACAAGACAGAAGTACCCTACATTAAGGAGGACACTCTAGATCTCCTAAAATAATCAGAGCTACAGGAAAGCTCTGCTGAAATTCAGGGCGTTATCCTATCAAATACACTATGACAGCACATTTTTCATTTAAGTTTCCCGGAAAAAAAGACGTTTTCTGTTCTTGCCAAAAAAAAAAAAAAAAAAAAAAATAGAAGAATTATTGCAAAGGGAAATAATATCACTATTTTCTAGCAGGTGTTAGAAATTGTAATCCATCATCCAACGCTGCTGTGATTTGAATTAAAGCGTTTCTGCCTGCAACCAGGGTTGTCATTGCTTTATTTGTGCAGCAATAGCTGATGTTGAATGCTATTGATTACTTTATTTGACTGGGCGATGTTTTTTTTCCCACAGAAAAGCTGAGTTGAGCTTTCGTTCAGCACAGGCTGTTATTCATTTTAGGAACCAATCAGGGATGTGTTTGTTTGTGCATTCTGTGTTCCCAATGAATCACATAAATGCTCCATATTGCTGTAACTTTATACATGTAAAGACAGATTTACAAGTCTCAAGCATCTGCAGAAGTGCATCACAGGGTGTCCTATTGGACTGTAGGCTGATTGAAGTTGGCCTTTAGAGATTACCTGGCAAATACTAACACCAGAAATCCAACCAAATCAATGAAGCTGGCTATAAAACAGGCTGCTTTGAACATTAAAAACAGAGAAAAACGTAAAAGTAGAACATGCTCTAATAGGGAAAAGACAGGAAGTTTGTGTTGTTTTTCTTTGCACTAATTCTGAGCTGCTGAAAATCAACTTCATTACAGATTTCAGATTCATGAATTAAAACATAAAATAACAGAAATTAACCATTTTTTAGATATATTTTTCCAAGTCTTGTTTAAAGCTAAAACTATAGAATCAATAAATCACTTAACTAGAACCGGTGTGAAAGCATGATGTATGCAAGAAGCCTTTAAGACATGACACATCATGCTCTCCTTAAAAGAAAAACAAGAACAGGTGAGAAACAAATTAATAGACATTTGTTTGTCTGAAAAAGGTTATGGAGTCATTTTTAAGGCTGTTATAGTTTTAATATAGTTTTAACATCCTTAATTCCTCACAACTCTGCACTTAAAATGCTACATAAAAACAGTATTATGTGGATTTGCTGTGTGTGGCAGCTTTTGTGGGAAACATGAGAATAGAAAAGTAGATTTTAACAGTTTAATACAACAAGGTAGTACAGCAGGCAGATAGTACAGAAATCATTGCTGAGGTTCTTACAGACTGATACAACATGCTGTCGGTCCAAAAAGGTCCCAATCTCTGGGGTGCTCACACTTTTAAAATAACTGGACTCACATTATTTTAGATGGTGAGTGCTTCCTTAGTGAGTAAGTAAAAAAATAAACAAGAAAAAACTATGCGTTTCCCACAAAGGGTCTTGTTTGTTAACAACAGATGTTTCCTATTTACATGTACCCGATTGATACATGGCTTGTATGCTCTCAGAGGAACAATGTGTTCCAACCCCCCTCCGACTGTCCAATCCAGACAACCTTTGCCCTGCTTGATATCATTACATGACCAACATGCAGATTAATGATGCTAGTGTGGCAGTGTGGGGTCCTGTCATCATGCCTCCAACTGATCATGCTCCTTGGCTACTTGGCCAGTACCCTTTGGCTGACTGGTCACTGCGCTTGACTTTCACCTGGGAGTCTGGGGATCAAAATCCTGCCTGGACCTTCTGTTGTGCACCTTGCCACACTAGTCAAAATGAGACTTCAGGACCTTCAGCAATTACAAAAATAGTCACTGAAATGTAGTGAATGGTGTGTAAACTCAAGGTGTGTAAATTACCTTGTTTAACTTGTTTCAGTCCAATAAAAGCTGTAACCAGAGAAGCCTGACATTTTTTTTACGTTGAGCAAAAATATTTATGACCATTTTATTGCTGATGTCAGGTAAGATTTTATTCTGCATCCTTGGACACACCAACATGTTTTTCCTTTGTCCTATTTAAGATGGCTCGTGTCATGTCTGCCAAGTCAGGTATCAGTCAGACAGAGGTGGGAAACCTCTCTGCTTATTAATAAATAATTAATTTCTATTAGTAAATTATTTACTTTTATTCAAATTAACATTTTTAAAGTAAGAAAAAAATATTTTATTAGTGTTACTGGGAAGTTTTCAGCAACTTTTTATGCAAAAAGGCCTCAGAGTCGACATACAATTTAACAAATGACATTCATTTCATTTCTGAAAGTAAAATGGAAGCATTTGGTTTAATTTAGCTCAATAGAGTTTTTATAAAGAACACCAACCAGCTGTCCTTTTCAATGTTGTTCTGTGATGCAGAAGAGGTAAAAAAGGAACAGAGATTTACTACTGGAATTCCTACTCATCTGCTAAAGTAAAAACTTTTTTGAGGGAGGAAAACTGTGCTAAAATAAATCTAAAGGTGGCTAAGAGGTGTTCAGATAAGACAGGGTTGTAAGGGTAATCTCATTAAGGTCAGACACATCCGGATTAATCAGTTTGCCAAGTAATATAAGAGGAACAAACAAAACAAAGGAGATGTCTTAAGTGAGGAAGTAGTGGATTTCTGCATAGAGCCCACTAAGTTACTGAATAAAAAAAGAATAAAATATCGTCACCTTCTTAAAATAATTGCCTAAGTCATTTTTTGCAATTTTTCAGGAAACACAAAAAACTGATGCTGGA
>JAUZNJ010033272.1:0-13241 GCA_034780135.1 Jordanella pulchra
TTCCCCATTGCCTGAGACATTCGCTGAGCACATCGTCCGTTGAGGCTTTGTCCTTGATGTATTTATGGATCTTGGATCCAGGATTCATCGGGCTCAAATTGTGAAAGAGTGATTCAGGGAGCATGAGACATCTTTTTCCCACATGGATTGGCCACCAAAGAGTCCAGACCTTAACCCCTATTAAAACAGATAAGAAGTATACCTGAAGAGACATTTTTAATATGTTTCTTTCATGTTTACAGAGCAATATAGCCTTCTTTGAGATTATTCATTATTATTTAGGCTTTGGTATTGTTAAATTGCCTATCGACACAACTCTGACTTTGGGTATGTGACTCAAGTTCCTCCCCTTTTTCATTTTCAAAAAATCTGTTCAAACAGAAAAAAAATTCAATTCACTCAGTCCACACAGTTATGACCAGCTTCACTGTTTTTCTTCCACCTATCCTATATATAAAATGCAGGTCTGCTTTTCTCCACCTCTTGTCTCAAGAGGCTCTTTCTCTACGCCTCTGCTGCATGTTCTCTGTGATTGCGATCTTTGTGCCGTCAGCAACACCCTTTGTATCCCACACTCCCCTATTCCTGTGAAGATTTATTGCCAGCCACACACAGTGCACCCCTGGATGAATATTCAGGTGGCTAACTTGTTACTGTTTCCCTTAGGGGAGTGTCCATCTGATGGAGATCGACAAAATTGACAGACACACATGCTTGTACTCTCAAAATTAAAATGCAGTTGTTGGCCATTGTTTCTCTTTTAATTTTTATGCATATATCTGCCTCAGCTTTTCATGCAGTCTAAGAACATATATCAAAACACAGTATTCCTCTGTCAGCTGTGAAAAATCAGAAAAAAAAACCTTGAAGCATCCCCGAGTAGTATTATAATGGAGTTTCTGCCTTAAATAGCCCAACATGGTAGTGTTGGGAAGTTCGACTCTTTTTACTGACTCAGATCTTTTACCCTCGGACAGTAAATTGAACGAATCTTTTTTTGAGTCATTTCATTCATTTTTATAGTAGGTGGCGTTGTAGCCCTCCTGTGGACATTGTAAACACAAAAGGCACAGTTCTAAAAACCTAACACTGAAAGAAACACAGTTCGCTTCAGCTGAGTTGAAAAGGTTTAATACAGAAAATGCCACAAACCTGGGAAAGCAAATTCACAACATTATAAAGTGACTTGTGTTTGTATCCTCCCTGCCACTGTTGTTTAAAAGCACCACAGCGAGTCGGTAGCTGTCACGTGACATACGAACGATCCATTGAAGGACATGATCTGTTAGCGATCCGCTCTTTGAGTGATTCGGTCTTTGAGTGATCTGCTCTTTCAGCGATCCGATTGACTCTGTGAGCAAACTGTCATGCTTACTGCTTGAGCTGTTCAGCCATGTCACATACCACAATTAAGTGAGTCAAAAAGTAACAATACTTTCCTTAAAATGTTACATAGTTTATTTAAGGTGTCCTATTAGTCTTTATTTTATTATATTTTATGGTTGAGCTGCAGCCTGCACTTTATCAGATACTCTGAAGTTAAGTTTGGTAAGGAATTGTGGTGCATTTCAACCTCCTTTCTGATCCGATCCTAAACGGTTATGTGTCTGTCAGACAGACTTAGAGGAATACCGTGCCGTGCTGGGCAATACACAGATTAGTATACGGCAGGGAGACTTACAAAAAAAAAGCAATTTAATGACTTTTTTCACCAAACAATTCAGAGACAAAAATATGCACAGAAGGTTTTGAATATGAAAAAAGTGTAGATTAAGTAAAGAAGCTATTAGGAGTTTAACTGAAAATTATATTGACCAAATGAATAAGATTACAAGAACCACTGATACAAGACCACTGATTCATTATGATTTCATGAATGAGAAATGTATTATGATATGGTATTATTTTGTGGCAGGGTATAACATAAAGTCAACATTCTAATTTTTAAAAGTATTTATTACATTATCATTTAGTTATACACTCAAGAACACTATATCTACAAGAACTAAAGACCACTAATTAATCATGATTTCATGAATAATGTGACAAATGATGAACATCAAAAATCAGACATCATTTATTTCCTCCTTGATTTCTCTGTCCGTGGCCCCGAAGCTGAGCTCTCACATGACGAACATATGCCTGAGACTGAGCAGATTATCACGTGACAATCGAACGATCCATATTAATGATCCGGTCTTGAGAGCAAACTGCTCTTCAAGCTGCACTGACTGTCACGTCACATGACAAACGAATGAAGACTCGACACTTCCTAATGTCAGTCATGAACGAATCATTTGTGTTTCTTGTCCTGCTGACTGAGCTCAAACAGCTGCCACCACGTGAAGAGGAAAGGTACTGCATGAGCATGAACGAATCACTCACTGAGAGGACTCATTACTCCCGAGTCATATAGAAGATTAGTTCATATTGAACAAATCGCTCACGAAAGACACATCACTATAACATGGGGCTGAAGAAACGACAGTAACATTGTTCATGAAAATTATATTACATATAAATTGAGGAAACCTTAAAAGAGGGCCCTGATAGATTTATTCACTCTTAGCGTGTTAAAATTTACCACCAATGAGGAGGTTGTGCTCAGATGTGGGTTTCGGACTGCCTTCTAAAGGTTTTACATTGTGAGCTTTTTGGGCATGTTTGCAGTTGTGGTGGTGTGGTATACAAATATCTGGTAGGTTTCACTCTTATAGTTTGGAGGAATGATATGCTGGGTAAGACAAATATCAATAGCCTGGGAAGCAAAAAAACACAGTAAAGAACCTAGGCAGCTGTAAAATTTTCTTCCCCAGTAAAATTCAGTAACACATAAAGATTTATAAATGAAACATTTTATATAAATTCTGTTGTCATATTTCAATATATTTACTATCCATCCCGTTAGGGGTGGTAAATATGTTATCTACTGGAATATTATTTGGATTGTAATATATATTGTTTATGAAGACATGCCCTACTGCCCTACTATCAAAATGTAATGAGCAAATGGCAGAACACATAAACATTAACGTTATATCAGTGTTTGAACCCTTACTGAAAATCAAAGGCACAATTCATTTTTCACATTTTTATAAACAGAAATATTAAGATATTAAGGTCATAGTGTGACAAAATATGAAAAAGGCCAAGAGGATATTTACTAGTGGTGTGTTGGTGTGTGTCTGTGTGTGTGTGTGTAGGGGGGGCTGGTTGTGTGAGTCCTGTACACAGCCCACTCCATCACAGATGGTGCAAGTGTGGATGCCAACTTGATGATTCTTCCAACCCCACCGGAGGCCAAAATGATTGTCTGAAATCTTGGAAGAGCTCAAAGACAGAATGAAGCACAAATTAGACTTGTTAACGAAGGACAATGAGTCTGACATGCAGCTGTCTGATCTCATATCTTTGAAGCTCACTGAGAACATTGGGTGGAGAGCTGCTTCCTCAGTACAGGCCAAGAGCACACTCCGACTGCAATGAGAAGCACTTGCAGACTAATGCTCTGACTGAAGATCTGGCATAAAGGGTTGGTCATTGCACAATAGCGAAAGACACTTTATCCAGTGGCTAGCTTCTTCTTGCACAGATCACAAATTACCATCTCTACCTTCAAAGCCTTAATGTGTTTGACTTGTTGTAGGAGGCAAAATACGACCACATCATGAAGTCAGTGAGGAGGAGCTTTTCTGAAAATTACACCAGATTAGAAGTCATGTTTCATGACAATAATCAAGTTTATTGCAGTTATAAATCAAAGTAAAAAGCTGTCACAAAACAGAATTTCCATCCCAGGGAGGTCTGATTCCAGCTTTTATTTAGAATTTTCATGCAATTTCTACATAAATGTAGTGCGTTCTTAAAAACAATTCATTTAAGGTTATTTAATAAGTACAAAATATTTATGGGGTTGGGTTTATGAAAAAGACGATATATATGTCAAGAACGTGTATTAATGTTTAATTTTTTATACGAGTAATTATATACATGAGGAGAGAGATTACTGTTGTGAGCAACGAGAAATAATGGAAAAAAACAGAAAAGCAAAAACTGTTCTTGAGATGACTTGTGTATTATATAGCTCTATTCTTGCTTGACCAATTATCTCATTAGTTTAAAGACTGTACTGGATTTCCTATCTATGAAAGTCATTTAGATTAATGAAGGACAAGTGAGCTCAACAGAGAAAAAATGCAACAATGTGATTGTAGCCACTAAAAATCTATATTTTTCTGTTTTCTGTAGTTCCTGAAAGGCATTGGTTTTACATGCACTCGATTAGGATTAAAATGCAGATCCTTAGTTTGACTTATAGTAAAGTCATTTATTATCACAAGAATGTCCATTTACATACTATTTCCATTTAGATGCACAAACTTTGACATAAATCCGAACCAAGCACAGTGGAAAACTGTTGCCTCTTCAAATGAACAACAGCTTAATAGAATCAGGTGTACCTTAAATAACCCCATCCCCCATCAGACATTCAGAACTCAAAATTAATTACACCCCCCTGGTGGCAATAAACACAGAAAAGGATAAATGGCTCCTACAGGGATGATGGGGAAAAAAAGGGAGAAGAAAGCAGGGGGTCAACGAGGAGGAAGCTAACGGATAAAGCTGCCAATGTTTTCAGAAGTTAAAAATTTTTGCATAAAAGTTGTCTTCTTATGATTCTGTGTGTCAGTTCTGGTCTGATTATCTGATCTTCTCCACCTGCTACTCTCATCAGCTACACCTGGACATCTGCTTTTATAACCACTTCTCAGACCAGAAACTGACGCCAGATTTTTCGAGCCCTTTGGTGAGACTTATCCAGAGTTTATCGTGCCAGTCTACGGTTTCCAGTCATCCCTTGAAAAACTGGATTGTTCATTATTTAGAAGAAATGTTACTTACTCTGTATTAAGATGATTAGAGTTATATTGTCCGTGTTTCCACCAGCACAAACAAAATTATATTATTGTTTCTAACCAACTAAATGAATAGCAATGAGCATTTATCTTATCAACCTGCTCCTGTTGTGTTGTTGTCACTCATAAACTGCCCAGAGACGTCTGTAGAAGCCAATCGATCCAGCTTGTGTCTTTTCTTATGTATTATTCTACGGTCCAAGCCTCCATCTTTGCAAACTTTCTATGGTAGTCATCGTTTGGGTTGTGGGGATACTCTCTTGAGGGGGCGGGACCATGTAAAGCCAAAATAGCTCATCCAATGAATGACGAGGTTTCTGCTGTCTGCCTAATTTGAGAGGAATATTCCTGCACAAACAGCAAAGACATGCTTTGCGGGCCTCATTGTTAATACATTTTATTTTCAAATGTAGCATAATATGGGACCTTTAAATAGTGCAGTGCAACTAAACAACTTAAAGGCTTACCAACTTAGTGAATTGAGTTAAACTCTTTGTAGTATAATCTCAGTTTAAAGACAGTACAACAAATAACTGAATTGAAGACACGTGTCAAACATGACAGCTCGACAACATGCAGACACCTGAGATATTCAGGGCGGATCTCATCCACCCCAGAGCCTTGGGACTGTAAAGCTGTTAGACAGTATGACTACAGCTACAGGTGGCAGCATAGACATTAGAAACAGAAAATATGGTCCGTTGAGACCCTACGTCCCCCGCCTTACTAAGAATCTGAGAAGAGTTGTCCTGAAAGTTAAATGTATTGCTGACTGTGGTCCCATCCAGATGTCCTTAACAGACCCTCCATACTTTCTAGAGCCTGCAAGGTCTGTCCAGGTTCCTCCTCTGCAGATGTAAAGAATTTACCACCATGTTTTGATTGCTGAATAGCTTCATCTTTCTCTTCATATCCCTGTCCAAGACATGGGGTTAGAATATACAATTACATAGTTGATCTTGTCCTCCAACTTATAATTTCTGTAAATTACAGTTAAAAATCAATTAAATTCAGTTCAGTGTATTTATATAGTGACAATTCACAAAATATGCCAGCTCAAGGCACTTTGTACAGAGAATTCAACCAGTCAGATTGGTTCAAAGTTTTCTATCTAAAGAGAACCAGCTGATTGCATTGACTCATTGACTTTCCACTACATACACACCAAGCAAGCATGTAGCGACCGTGGAGAGGAAAACTCTCTTTTAACAAGAAGAAACCTCCAGCAGAACCAGGCAAAGTATGAGCAGCAAAGGTGGGAGATATGGAGTCAACAAGTCCTGTCTATGTTATGTATTTGTCCTGCCCAGCCAGGTCGACTGATGTTCAAGGGGATAAGCAAAAAGAAGCAGAGACAAAAACAATAACTGTTAACTAGCTCAGAGCCAGACAGACAAGCTCTTTGCCAGTTGCCATGTCAAAGGACAAAGTTAGTCATAGTAAAAGAAACAGGACTACACTAAAAAACAGGCCAAGCTTCGACATCCCTGAGTTGACTGGTCAAGTGGTTGTGACTCTAAGGAAGAGGCAAGACCCAGCATTGGATGGGAGAGGGAATTCCCAATACATCCCATCCTTGCTTGCGAATCGTATACCCGGTAAATTGTCCGTAATGCTTCACTGTGGTCCAAGGCAGCTGGTCCAGAAGGCCTCTTCCAGAGGAATGATAAGGGAGGTGGTGCCAGGCTCCAAAGCTGGCATCTGTCCCAACCCAAACCTAGGGGCCTCCTGCATTGCAGCGAGGGACCTGCCATCTAATATTTGGCGTGAAAAAGCCCAGGTATCAGACCAACAAGCATGGAGTTCCTTAATGTATTCCCCTGAAGGCAGGACATCAAAGAAGGCTGACCCAATCTCAAGGTGCTGGAAAAAAGCACTGGAGGTAGCAGGCCCGACCAGTGGTGAGTCCACCTTCAACCATGCCAAAACAGCCTTAATAGCAGTTGCAACTGGCTCTCTTGGGCCCCCCAAGGAGGCTACCACCGAGAGGGCATTCTCATCAGGGAAAGAACCCTCATGGAAAGTGGGAGGAAAACCAACCCCTAATCAGGTAGTGGTTGAAGGTACTGGAAGAGGGCCTTGATCTGTGCCAAGTCTAAGGTCCAACTGAGTGGACAGTCCCCCATTCGAACATTGCTACTTCTTCTCTGCCGGCAGTGGAAAGTCTGTGGCGGAACGTTTTGCACGTACCACCTGGCAAGGGGGCAGCAGGTCCTGCTGAGAAGAGCCCATCCACTGAGAAGGTTGTTCCACAGAGGACAACCGGGCCAGTCGCTCTGTTTGGGGCAAAAACACTGGAATTAGAACAGACAGCATCTAGAAGCACCTCTTTCAGGTGGTCAACACACAGGCAATGGGGCACAGGCCATGCCCATCACCAAGCTACAGAGGGGCTAGGCAAGACAAACAACCAAGGTGTTCCATACTTAAAATAGTAGCCCACAGTCAAATCAGCCTCAACACGGCGGAAACACTACTGGAGAGGTAAAGACAAAGTGCACAGCCAACTGCCCTAACAAACTCAGCACGGGCAGCAAAAACCATAGGCGAGGTAGAAAATAAAGTTTACTCAAATCAGCTGTTCGCAACAAATTCAGCACTGGCAGAAAAACACCACTGGTAAGGCAGAACAGAAAGAAGAGGGGCAGCCTCACCTACACAGGTGTTCATAGAACTGTTCACCATAAACCTGAGCGCCAGAAGGTGAAAAGGTAATGAACTGCTGGTGTCACATGGTTATATAGACATAAGTTGATCACTGGTAGGTCACAGGCAACTTTTTTGCCTCTAATTCTTGACCTGCGCAAGCTCAAGAGTGATCATTTTGTACTTGAAGCACCACCTCTGGTGGTCAGTAGGGATGCATTAGAACTCTGGATTTATGCTTCTGTTGCCACCACCCTTATCATTAAAACAGCAAGAAATCATCTCTGTCTCTGCATTTGGCTCCTCTACATAGCTCCACACAACCTGCCAATAAAGGGCTGTTTATATATGAAGGAATTTTCCGTAATTTGTTTTTACGTATCTTTCATGCATATTTATTAGAGCATTTTAAGTAAAAGAGTTCTGAAAACTCCACTGACAGCAATGGGCGACATTTTGTAACCAGCGGTGAATTTGCATACTCAGAATCGAGTCAGACAACAAGGGAAATGTTTAACAGTTTATTTAAAAGATAATCTTCATCTGCAGCGAGGATCAGCGGCAGCAACAGGTTCTTCTGGAGGAAGATTATCAATGCTAATGTCCTGCACAGGATAAAGCAATATTTTGCCAGTAAGTTAATGACAAACTGACCTCAAGAGGAACTGTGAATAAGCCCAGAGGAGCAGATGGAGAACCAGTCTATGAGAGTCCTTTTTACAGGATGAAGTTTCCGGCCTGGAGTTCTGCAGGTGAGAGATGTGATCCTGAATCAGTAGTGGTAGTGGGAGCATGGGTCAGAACCAGGAAGACAGATGACTGATAGGGCTTTTCCACTGAAGTGTGTAGGTCAGCACAGGAGAAAGTGGAAAACAAAGGGCACAAAAACAAATTGTAGATCTGCTCGTCCAGCAGATGGAAAAAAAATGTAATTTCATCAATCTAAGGAACAGATCAACAACAGCAGCTGAAGAGAACTGAGGATCTGTGACGGTAGGTCATTTTTCTGGTATTACTATCTGTTTTTTGTACATTAAGATTCAAACTATGGTGATCGATCTGCTCAATTTTAGGAGCTTCATTGTTTAGTTTTTTTCATGTAAACCAGTGGTTCTTAAACTGGGTTTGATCGAACCTTAGGGGTTTGAGTCGGTCTCAGGGGTTCGTCGGAGCCTCTGCCACAGAAGTCAAGAGTTAATGTGTAAATTCATGATGACACGCAGCGCTTGGCCATTACTTGCTGCATAGGATCATGTTACATCGCTTGGCCAATCAGTGCCACGCGGGAATTTAGTGAGCGCACTAGTCAAATGTGGCTGTCGTAGTTGTACATTGTATTGTTTCCATTTTAATCCATTTCAAAAATGTCAAGCAAAAAAAGAAAGTGGTCGGACGAATATGTACAATATGGATTCACATGCATCACAGAATGGGAGTCAGCATCCTGTCTGCATAATATGCAATGCCAAGCTGAGCAACTCTACTCTTACACCGGCAAAGCTAAATGAACACTTCTTGACTCTGCACGGAGATGGGGAGTACAACAACACACCGTTTGCTGAATTCAAGCTGAAAAGAGCCAGGTTCGGTGAAAGGGCCCTCCTGCCTGCTCTTGGATTTGTACCCATTAACAGACTGCTCCTGACAGAATTGTATGAAGTTGCTTACCTGATCACAAAGCAGGGTAAGCCAGGCACCATCGGTGAAACACTCATAAAACCAGCTACATTAAAGATGCCAAATGTGATACTTCGCCAGTGGCCGAAGGTAACTTACCAGAATTCCTCCTTCAAATGACATCAGCGACAGAATTAAGAATATGAGTAAAGGCATCTTGGCTCAAATAGTTGCAGATCTAATTTCAAGTTCAGCAAAATTCAGCCTTCAACTTGACGAGACCACAGCCATTTCTAATCTAAGCCAGCTTGTTGTTTTTGTGCGATATGTGAAAGGAGACATGACAATAAAAATTTTTATTTTGTAAGCCTCTTAAAAAAACAACTAAGGCAGCTGATGTGAAGAAGCTTGTAGATGACTTCTTCTGAGACAACAGTCTTTCATGGGATATGGTTTCTGAAGTTTGTACAAATGGACCTCCATGCTGGGAAAAAAGTCTGGTTTTGGTGTGCTAGTAAAAGCTGATGCACCACACATCATTGTTACGCACTGTATTCTGCACAGGCATGCATTTGTAACTAAAACCATGCCTCCAAAATTGTCAGAGGTATTAAAAACTGTGGCGGAATGTTTGAACTATGTACGAAATAGTGCTCTGAGACACCGCATCTTCAATGAGCTGTGCAAAGAAATGCGCTCTGAATTCGAGGTACTCCTGTACCATTCTAATGTTCGGTGGCCGATATATTTGCAGCTTTCAATCATCAGATGCAGGTGGAGTCAACACCATGGGAGCGGAAACAAACCTGAAGGCTTTTTAAAAAGCAATCAATGCTTGCATTTTGTCAGAATTCCTAGGTTTTCGTTTGTCCACCCGTCTCCTTATGATTGACATCAAGTTTTCAATGGGATTAAGATCAGGGGAGTTTCCAGGCCATGGACCCCGAATCCCTATGTTTTGTTCCCTGGGCCAGTTAGATATCACCTTTGCTCTATAGAAAGGTGCTCCATCATGCTGGAAAAGGCATTGTTCATCACCAAACTGCTCTTGGACGGTTGGGAGAAGTTGCTCTCGGAGGATATTCTGGTACCATTCTTTATTCATACCTGTGTTTTTAGGTAAGACTGTGAGAGAACCGACTCCCTTGGCTGAGAAGCAACCCCACACATGAATGGTTTCAGGATGCTTTACAGTTGCCATGAGACAAGACTGGTGGTAGCGCTCACCTCGTCTTCTCCGAACAGGCTGTTTTCCAGATGTCCCAAACAATCGGAAAGGGGATCATCAGAGAAAATGACTTTACCCCAGTCCTCAGCAGTCCACTCCCTGTACCTTTTTGCGGAATATCAGTCTGTCCCTGATGTTTTTCCTGGCTTCTTTTCTGCCCTCCTTGAGACCAGGCCTTGCTCCAAGAGTCTCCGCCTCACAGTGCGTGCAGATGCACTCACACCTGCCTGCTGCCATTCCTGAGCAAGCTCTGCACTGCTGGTAGCCCAATCCCGCAGCCGACACACTTTTCAGAGACGGTCCTGGCACTTGCTGGTCTTTCTTGGGCCCTGGAGCCTTTTTGACAACAATGGAACCTCTCTCCTTGAAGTTCTTGATGATGCGATAGATTGTTGACTGAGGTGCAATCTTTCTAGCTGCAATTCTCTTTCCTGTTAGGCCATTTTTGTGCAGTGCAATGATGACTGCACGTGTTTCTTTAGAGATAACCATGATTCACAGAAGAGAAACAATGATGCCAAGCACCAGCCTTTTTTAAAGTGTCCAGTGGTGTCATTCTTCCTTAATCATGACAGATTGATCTCCAGCCCTGTTCTCATCACCACCCACACCAGTGTTAATGGAGCAAACACTGAAACAATGTTAGCTGGTCCGTTTATGGCAGGTCTGCAATGAAGTTCAAATGTGTTTTGGGGCATAAATTTAATTTTCTAGGCAAATATTGACTTTGCAATTAATTGCTGTTACGTTGATCACTCTTTATAACATTGTGGAGTATATGCAAATTGCCGTTATATAAACTGAAGCAGTAGACCTTGTAAATATTAACATTTGAATCATTCTCAAAACTTTTGGCCATGACTGTAGATGAGCTTGCAAAGTCTCTCGATGGATATTTCACCTACAAGAGAGTATTATCCAGTGTGGGTGAGACAGCCATTCGCCGTTGAGACAGCAGATGTCAATGATAAATACCTCGATATTCAGATCCAGCAGAGTCAGGTTCAATTGCACCTCTTTAGAACAACGACACTCAATGTTTTGGTGTCGACAAATGGAAAAGTACCCAGTTATTGCTAAAAAAGCCCTGGAATTTTTTATACCATTTGTTACAGCATATCATTATGAGCAATCCTTTTTAAAATGCTGGATATCAAAATAAAGAAAAGGAACAGACTTTGCTGTGAAGCTGACATGAGAGTAGCACTTGCCAAGGTGAAGCCATGCATATCTGAACTGGTCTCTCAAAAACAGCAGCAGAAGTCACACTGATTTACAGGCATGTAATTTTGGAATGCTTTATTCTGGCCCCAAAAAAAGTATTTAATGGATTCAAAACGACAAAAAAAAATAAATTGAATTTTAGGTATAAAAGAAAAAAAATAATAATCTACTTTATTTTTTACTAGTAAAATAGTACAAAAAATATGTTTGTGGCTGAAATACTTTTATGGGGCCAAAATATTTTTTATATACCGTATTTGTTATGGGTTCATGCACTGTGTTGGTCTTGTTATTTAAACAAGGTGATGTTCATGTTTGGCTCATTTTGTACACCAGTAAAAAACATGTACCTGTCGTGAATTTGAAAAAAAAAAAAATCATATTTTATTTACTACTAAAGAAGGGTTCAGTGAATGCGCATAATGTAACTGGAGGGTTCGGCACCTCAAAAAAGGTTAAGAACCACTTATGTAAACCATAATTTGCACCACAACTATAAGCCAAAAAATTATCCTGTTTTCAAAGGATAATGGAAAATAAAGTTTATATTTGTAGTGAGATTTGTCGTTTTTAATGAGCAGATTTACATTTTCAAACCAAAAGATGGTGAAATGTCTGGTTGTACGTTCTGTTTCGGCAAACATGTCAGCCACATCTTTTTAGCCACTTAAATCATCTCTGCATCATGAAGCAGCAGCCGGATGCCAATTTTAGCCCGGTCCGTTTTTTCATGTAAACTTTACGTAGCAACACAACTGTAAACCAAAGGTTGTTATTCTATGTTTTTCCTGAGGATAGTGGACAATTATCAGGTGATTCCTGTGTTGAGAGCTGCTGGAAATGTGGGGAGCATCTTCCTATGTTCAGATGTGGAAGCACCGAGGAGAGTAGGTGAGCACAGTGCGAATGATTAAAGGTTGGTCATCGTATCTCAACATTATGTAGCACTAAAATATATTTTATCTTGTAAAAAACTGAAGCATGAAGACACCCGGTGTTACAGTGTTCCACTTCAGAGACACAGACCAGAAAGCTGAGGATGGAGAAGAGAGGAAGATGCTCCGCATTTTTATGCACTCACACATGACTGTAAATCTGTTAATAAAACAAAGTAAACAGCTCCCTCTGTCGTTTTTGTGACTCTGAGTATGTCTTTAAATAAAATAGCAATGTTTCTACAACTACTTTCGTGTTTCAGAAAATGTATAAAGTGTAATATAGGTAAAGGAATTGAAAGGCAGATGTCAGCTTTCCACAGTTTGTGTCATGATTTCAGACCTTCAGCTCTACCTGACTGTGCTGATTGCTGATTTCCCTCACCTGAACTGTGCTGCTCCCTACCTAAACAGCTGCTCTTCACAAGCTCAGTTTGAGATCGTCTCTTGCCCCAATCACAGCTTTCAAGCCTTGTTCCATGTTTCTAAGGAGTCTTTTTAGGTTTTTCATCCTGCCTGTTTTTGACCACATATATCTACCTAAGTCACAGGTGTCAAAGTGGTTCCAGAAAGGGCCGTGTGGCTGCTGGTTTTCTTCCCAACCAAGCAGTAGCACACCTGACTCCAGTCATCTCATCAAGTAGGTCTGCTCTAAACCTGAGGACTTAATGGGAT
>JAUZNJ010033273.1:0-13241 GCA_034780135.1 Jordanella pulchra
TTTTTTCTTTTATTGTGCACATTTAAAATATTGCAATTAAATGCAATTTGTTCATAATTCAGGTGTACATGTCCTTTGTTGCTACACCCTCTGGCTCCTACGAATCTAAAGTCTTCTGATTAGGCCCAGCTGCCCTTCTTCAAGCTATATCAGTTCATGGTAGCTATATTGCCATCATTACATAGCCAAAAAGGGTAGAAGAAGCACCTTAAGTGCTACACTAGCAATACATTTTGTGATTTCAGAGGTGAATCCAAATGGTAGCCTTTTTTATTCTTATTCTGATTCTTCTCCTGAGCCTAAACCTGAAAGGAGAGATGATATTCGACAGGACAGTTTGTGGGGGGGAGGCCTAAAGATATTGAAGACCCTTTTGCAGAAGCACATTAAACAGATGCCCTTACCGTTTCAGCCAATAATCCAGGAAGACATTGTGCCATCCCCTTTAAGCTCGTTTTCTGTGCTGAAGTACAACTTCAGTACCAAGCAGTCTGAACATTTGATGCTTAAATTGGTGCAGCGATAAAGAAAAAAACCCTAGGAGGAACATATGTGGGATTCTGTTGGATTCTCTCTCTTAATCGGGCATGACGAGTTAAGCCTCCAGATGAGATTTGCAGATATCTGAACTCCTTAAAAACAGAGAGCCTCTCAACTTACTTACTCCAAATTAACAACTCATTGTGCCTTTTTTTATTGCATTTTCGTGAAAGTCTTTTGTAAGTCTTTTGTACTTCTAAAATAAATCTTTTGTACAACACCCACACCAAAATGATGTTATACATTTTTACAGCCTAGACAAGCTTTTGTTTTAGGATTAATTAGTCAATCCATATACTTTGGGTTTTCTATAACAGAACTTACAACGGTCAATATTCATTTTTTGTGAGTTATCCAGTGGAAAATCAATGTACTCTTGGACAAAGTCACTTCAACAAAGACATTTTGCATTTTGTTTACAGAGACATCACAGGGGACATAGGCATCATTATTCAGAGAACTGCTGAATCTGTCTGTGGGTGATTTTCTCACTTTAATACAATGTATCCTTCAATTGGGGTTTCCTTTGAGCTTTATAACTGCGCATTTCACTACAAAAGACCTAAGTGATCATTTTATTCCACTTTATTATAAACCTAGTATATATCCTGGATAATGTGTTTTCTATTTGTCTCTGGTATTTTAATTATAAAATAGAGCTTAAAAATTATCAGATTCTTTAAAATCACTAAACATGCTACAGAGTCACATGTCAATTTCAGCCTCACCACAGACACCCAGTGTGATCAGCAGGCGGACGGACAACCGCCAGGAAGAGAGACTCACTGAGCCAAATCCTAGCAGTTAGCCCCATCATGCTGGCACATGCAGCACAGCGTAATCACCACCAATCCAGTCAACACCAGATTGAAGAAGTAAAAAAAAAAAAAACTCACTTCTTGCTGCCAGAAAGAGAGAATCAGACCAATCACAACTGGTTTCTCTCTAATTTTTTCTGCTGACTTTTTTTTTCATCTGAGTTGTAATCCTCAGAAAAAGTCAGATTTACTATGTAGAAGACATCTCAGAATCACTGTTAAATTCTGTGAACTTAACACGAACGACATTCACAATGTTTGTAAGCCTAGCTGATCACCTTTATCTTTCATTTTACCTAATATCCAGTAAATACAACAGATATTCATATGATGAATAGCTGTGTTTTATCATAATTGTACGGTTTATAAAAGGAAACACAACTCTAGCTATTACCTTTAAATTGATCAAGTTGAAATAAGATGAGTATAAGGGATTTAAAACCTCTCTAGCAAGACAAACAAACACAAAAACAAAGTTCAAGAAACCTAGATGATGCACTGTGGTTATAAATGTAGAATGTGATAGACGATGACAAAGACAGACATGCAGAGATTCAACAAGCGCCATTAAAAGTTTGGAGAGGTGGATGGAATGAAACACTCCAGAAATGAGAATTTAATGAAGACATTTGGCACTTGTCATTTCTATTCGTCAGCATCTTGGCCACCCCGTTCCTATTCATCTCACTTATTCCTTTTACTATGCTTATGCAGAAGTGTCACAACACATAAGGATGTGTTCGCAGATAAATACTTTCAGCACACATCTATAAATCACATGCACAAAGCAAAATAAAAGTCAATGGAACGACATAACACACCAATACACACAGAAACATACACTGTTTGGACTAAGATCATTTTCATTCATCAGACTCTGTGTTTAGTAAGAGAATGCGAGCTTGTTTAAAATGAAAAACACCCCACAGAGACACAGTAACAGAGTAATCCTTCACACACAGGTGTGCATAAACATGTGCATATGCTGTAATATTTACCCTAGCTAAACATAGACTTTGGTGCAAAAGTGATCAAAAAAGATAGGCTATGGGGTGCCTGCTGTGATTTGTAATGAAGAAAACGGGATTGTGCAAAAAATGCTCTCAGAGGGTGGTGAAAGAGAAAATGGCAAGAATTCTGCAAATGAGAATGAGCTTTGAGCTGAAATAAAGACCAGAGACCCCGTTTTCTTCTGTGGTGACTCATTCTGCAGCTGTTGGTGGAATATGTTCCATCAGTATTTCTTATGAGATTCAAAAATGATCAAATTAATATATTTGGCCTGAAGGTCTCACTGGTATTCCTAAAACAGTAAATTCCTAAAGGGTTGATTAAATATTAATATTCAACATTATTCTAATAATTAAGCTTTGCTAACAGAAATTTGTTTCATCCATCCATCCATCCATCTTCTCCCGCTTCATCCGTCAGGATCGCGGTTGGGCCGGTGCCTATCTCTGGCAGACTGTGGGCGTAAGGCAGGGTACACCCAGGACAGGATGCCAATCTGTCGCAGGGCAACACATTGATACACAAGGACAAACAACCATGCAGAAGTGGACAATCGAGAGAAGCCAATTTACATAACAGTTATGTTTTTGGACTGTGGGAGGAAGCCGGAGTACCCGGAGAGAACCCACACATGCGCAGGGAGAACATGCGGTATGACACAGCTGATTTCCTTTTTAGGAAAAAAAAGGTCTTAATATAGATTTCTAGACTGAGGTAAACAAATAATGAGACCTTTTTGTCATAAAAGATCATTGTATTATTTTTTTTAATTTATAAGGATCAGATGGTTACATATAAAGAGTTTAAAAGATTTATTCTTATTTTAAAAAAATAAATCCATTTCCAGTATGATGGCAGAAAATTATTGACTAACCCAAATTTGAGCAGACATTTTGAAAACCATTCATTAAAAATAAACATTTGGCTCTCATTAAAGAGCAGCAGATGTGCTTCAAATCATGGTTTGCATTGATCTCAACAAAGAAAATTATGCAGCCATCCTTCTTCTGCATCACAATCTCCTCACATGCAAGAAGGTTACTGCTAGAGTATCTGCATGAGTCATAAAGACCTCTCTTTGTTAAAGGCTCAGTTTCATGAAAGAAGGCTCCAGGATGTCAAAGAGCATTCTGATTGCACCAAAGCAGAGTTTGCTAATTATAAGCAGAGGATAAGGTTTATCAACATCTACACACAGTGATGTGACATCTTCAGCTTGAGACAACATGTGTAACAACATAGTCATTGCTTTAGCCAATTCTAGAGAAAGTAGCAAACATGCTCAACCAATCTCATCCAATGAAGTAGACTTACTCTAATGCTCAGTGCTCACAGCTTCAGTCAGAATAATGTAATGTTTCTAAACCCCCATCCTTAGAAATGTTGTTGTAAAAGGTATACACCCACTCTTTGAAATGTGTGAGGTGAAACTAGATGAATTCAGAACTGAGCAAGGCTGTGCTCATTCTCCACCCACAGGTAAAGACGATGTCTCATACTTGTGTCTTATTTCATTTATAGATGTTTAGATTCAACAGCTGCCATGAATTACAAGTGATATAAAAGTGTCACACAAAATACTTTTTTTCAACAATTTAAGAAAGCACTACAGCTGAAAAGATCCTCACATGGCAAAAATTTAAACGTGACACAGGGATCAAAGCAATAGATTTAGGATCTGTGGTTAATTGTCCAGTTCTTGAAAGTGTTGAAAACCTGTTGTCAATTCTGAAAGGAGATCAGAACAGGCTTTTTTTTTGGCAAACTCTGCAAACAACGAATCTTATTTTGGTTTAAACTCTCACACCATGAAGACATAAAGCAAAGAATATGTATACATTCTAGAGAAGTAAGGATCAGAGGAATTGTGTGTAAATGTAGGTACATCAATGTGTTTTGTAAAGAAAAGGGAAAGAATTGCAGGTTGAAATAATGTTACCAGGGTTTATTTTATCACAGCTGACCAAACAAGCTGTATGGTGTTCATTGGGTCCATCTCTATAGCAGCTGTGAGTTCCCTAAGCAAGATTTTTTTTCTTTTTTGGTGGATCCTTAAGTCCATGAAAACTGACATTTCCTGTCTGTTTCCAGACTCGTTATTGTCCTGATCAGAATGACAGCGATGTCCTCCACAAACTTCAGGAGTCTTACAGACAGAACATACCCCTGGAGACAGCTGATGCTGATGGTCCCATCCAGATGGAAGTACAGAATTAAACAAATCATAATAAAACCCAAGGAGTAATTTAATGAGACAAGACCGAGTCACTTTCAGTCACTTATTTGGATCAGAGGACTCTTCTGACATATCGATGTATTTGTTATCATATAACAGAAAAAAATTCTTAAAGCAGCGAAGCCATTGTCATGTTGGGGTTTTTGAGCTGTTTAGCCCACATGCAGAACACCACGACGGGAGAGATGATGAGATACAAAAGTTTCTTAAAGAATTTGGGTTACTGGAATGCCTGAGCGGTGGGAACCAGATAGCACCGGCTGGTGCAGGGTTGGCAATCACTGAGGAGGAAAACAGATTGGTGAGTTTACGTTCCATAGGAAAGGGGAGCGCTGAAACCTTTGGCAAGTGTTATTTCAATTCTTACGGTAGGTGAGAAACTGAACTCCGGGGAAGGGAGCCTGGATGATCCGGGTAGTGTGTCTTAGTGATCCAGCGATGAGAGCGGTGGGGGAGCGGACAGGCAGACACAGACCAGCGGGGAGAGCCAGAGGAGTTTCCAGAGGATGCCAGATGGAGGAGAACAGGTGCCACGGAGAGTCAATGAAGGAAGGTATGTCCAGGGGTTCGGGCAACCAGTGGGTATTTTCCACGGCGTCACGAGGAGTATGGTTTCTAGGAGTCAATTAAAGCCGGAAAATCCTGCAGGGGGAAGGACGACCTGAAGGCAACAACAAAGAGACTGGAATTAGGAAATAACGAGGAGACTGACACTCAGCGTCGACCATCTGGCAGGGAACTCCTCTTATACACCGGCTGATGAGGCTTAACGGAAATCAGCTGTGTCATACCGCGCTCCAGCCCAGGCCAGGAACCACCTAGTGGAGGAGGATGGCAAAAGCAACCCAGCCACACAGCTCACAGAGACAGGATGACTCGGAATCATGACAGCCATGAAACCTAGAATTTGTGTCACTGCCATTCTTTTTGTAAAGACTTATTACAAAACTAGCACTCATAAAGACTTTGAAACACAGCAAAAGTATAAATTTAGATAATGATAATTATTTTAAGGTTAATGAAGATAATTATTCAAGATCAACTTGACAGGTTGCACTTAATATTTGAATTAATGTGTTTCATTTATATGACTGTATCAATAAAGCTCAGTCTCTTGTATTTTACCTCTATCAACACATATTACCACATTAATTGATCTGTGTTCTCTGCTTAAGTACAATAATGTGTTTGAATCATTAAAATGTCAAAACATTCACTGTAGGATCAATCCATTTCCCCTGCATCAGCTCTAAGCTAAGATCAGGAGCAATCACTTGGATTTTAATCAAATAACCAACCTTTGAGATTTAAGATAATAAAATCAAAGTATGTAGTGACAAAAAGAGGGAGAAGAGAAATAATCAGTAAGATTTTTATATAAAAAATATACCCTTATTGATGATGAAAAGCAACCCTGCATGAAAGTTGTCTGTCAGTCAGGAGGTCTGTTTTGCAAGGATTATTCTTTTATTTAAGATGAGAAGAATGTTTTGCTCTGGCACTCTCTTTATGGCAGGTTATGTTACAGCATTCGGTTCATACAAGGGCACAAGTTAATTTTCATAACATACTTAAATCTTTATTGGGGAGGGTGGCCATTTAAGAAGCAAGTGGGTGATGCTTATGCAAGCAAAGTATTGATATACGAATGCAAAAAAAGAAACAAATCAGTGTAACTAAAATAATGTTATTCACTTTTCAGAGTATGTTAATTGGCTCTGGAAAACATGAAAGGAGTGTGTTGTGTCTTGTGTTTTATTAAATTAACATGATAGGCCAGCTCTAGACATGCTGTATAAAATGTCCTGGGTTCACAAACCAAAAACATTTGCTTCAAAATTAACCTGAAGGGAACAGTTACATATGCATATAATAATGCAATTTGATAGTGCTACACCATGCATTCAGCAGTTTCTTTGAATTAGTTTGCTTGCATGCATAACCTCCTTCTAGAACAAGGATATTGGAAGGAACCAGTAAAATGTCTGGTAGGAAAAGATATGGTAACCTGAATTTGTGAGGTGTAGGCTTATATTTAGTGATAAGCATGTCACATTACCTTTAAAATTCACTTAAGAATGCGTGACCTTCTTCTCTGGAAGCTGGGTCACCAGCGTGCATACAGAATGCATACCAGAGGAACATGTTGCAAGACACTGATGACGAATAACTTTGTAGGAAAGGGAAGATGTTATGTGAGGACTACCCATGTTGATGAGCTTGTTGCAAATCATCTGACATTACAAAATAGGTGTGTGAAAAGAACAAAATTCTTTTAAATATTTGCCTCAAACAAAATAATCATTACATGCTAAAAATTATAGGTATAGATCATAAAAGAAAACTAGTCCTGACGTGAGTGTATAAGTAAAGAAATGACCATTATAAGCCACAAATTTTACAATACTTTTTTTATAATATCAGTAAGTGGGTGGAACAGAACCAAATGAAAAAATGTAAAGCATGGATTTAAATAAATGTCTCTCAACCATCCTACTACTCTCTCTCTAAAAAAATATTTTAAGAATAGTCCTTCTTCTGCTATAATAACTATGAAGGTATCTTGACTAGAGCCGGCCAACATGCTAAAGCAATTGTATGACATCTTTTCTCATCATAAATCTGAGCACCGCAAATAAGATATTTGCTTTTATAAATGTGACAATTCCAGTATAGCAATATGAGTGTAGTTACAGCTCTAATTCCATTTGTTTAGGTATGTAAGCATATTTTAGCGTATTTCATTTATCTGAACAATACACAGGTGGTTCTGTTGTGGGGACTGCTGATGGTGACCTATAACTACTCAATCTGTCAGTCAGTACCTTCTCAAAAAAAAAAACATTGTACAGAGGGTTATTTAGATCTTAAAGTGATATGGCAGCGCATGGTTCCCTAGTGCCCTTCGGTGAACCTTGGAAATTCAAACCCGATAATAATGCATCCATCATCATGTCTTAGCAGGATCTCTGAACACACACCCTCCGCATTCCACTATTAATAATTTCTTCCAGCAGCGCGAAGGCTGCAATCCTCGCACCATTTGCAGGGCTCACACTGAACACGGTGTAGCTGCTGTAAGGTTCCGGTGCAGGTGTGATGCAGAAACTCACTAAAACTTAACGCTGAACCAGGCTGTACCACCTGTGACTCCAGCTACATTTCACATGGGTTTATACTTTTCCCAAGAGTTTTCAGGAAAAACTCGTTATTGGTGCACATAAATATCTCTTTTTAACCTCTGTCTCTGTTTTGCTTTACTGTTTTCACTAGCGTAGTATGGTGGGTTGATATTTTTCAGAAATTTAACAGGACTTTTTTCTGTCTGGCGCCAACTTTTCCTGTTTGGCGTGTGAAATTCAGCAGCTTGATGCAAAGACTGCTGCAGTGTCCAGCCACACTTCATTCTTGTTGAAAGACTTCCTTGATCTTCAGGGCCTTGGTAACCATACCCATCGTCGCTATGTAAGTGTGCATGTTCATTTTTATTATATGGATTTCTTGAACAGCCACACAGCTGCATTGCATTCACCTTGAGCCCGGAGTTACTCATGAGTTACTCACTCCCATTACGCATTTATTTATGAACATGTGGATTGTCTTCACCATGTCCATCTGATTAATCATCAGAACTGATTTGTTTGGAATTAATCTATTGATCCACTATTTTTTTCTTTTCTTAGAATGATTTTGTTCCTTTGACAATAGACGGGGATTTATTGTCAGAGTACCGATGCACCGATAAAGCCTCAAACAAAGGAATATATACAGCATACATCCAAATGAGAATGTTTTATATGTGTTTTACACTTACTATGAAGCTAAATTTCATTTAGTTCCATCTTTAAAGTTTAAATCCTAAACGCTCAAAGTCATACAAAAAAAACAACAGTTTTTTGTTTCCATAGGTTTGATACTTGAAGTAACTACCTAAAAAAACAAGGAGTTGTCTCTTTAGCAGCAAGACTGAAAACATTCTACAAACATTTACATAAATCCTTATCAAAACATGTTTATGTTTCTTAGCTATTGGAACATTTTGAATTTGCATCAAAGCATTATTTTCTTTTCACCCTTACATTTTTCCATTATTTTTTTATGTTAAGGTTTGGGGGTTATTGAGTAATTCATTTTAGACTTTTTTCTATTATTATTAATTTCCTGTAAAGCACTTTGAATTCACCTCATGTATGGACCAAAGTTTACAAATAGACTTGTCCTACCTTGACCTAAATGAAGCACATAGTGCTTAGTTATGGTCTACCATTTCTTCTTAAGGCAAACCCTGTATTCGTTTTTTCAAAGCATCATTCAGGTTTATTTTGGGGGGTTGAGAGTCAAACATTATATTTTAAGCAGGTTTATCATTTGGGAGCCTTCAATCTTTCATAGTTACATAATAAAGCAGAGTCAGGTATCCTGGGATTTTTTTTCTTTAAAAAAGTAGAACCACAGATTGTTTTATGGTAACCCTAACATCCCTTACACAGTATATTGCTTTACTTTGAATTAAAAAGAGAATTATAAATGTATTCAAATTCATTGTTTGATCTGCAAGAAAACATATTTAGAAAAAAAGTAGTACACAGACTGATTCTTTTAATTTCTCTATTTTAATTATCACAATAATATGTTTCAGTTCCGTTTTTCAATTGTTCCAACTGTTTTGACTGACTGAGTCTCCAAGTATTCTAAAGTAGGGTGTTTCTTTCCCAACCATTTGACCTTCTGTTCAGTTGCAGACCATGTGCCTTCTCCTTGATAACATTATATGTATAATCTCCAGTACAACACTAAGGGTTTACCATAGTTTGCATAAAAAACAATAACTTGTGTACCGGTAATAGCCAATAGAGCCAAAAAGTGCAAAGATTATGGCTTAACATGGATTAAAAATGGCATCTGCTTCCTTAATCTTCTTTGAATCAATTTAACTCCTAAAACACCAACCAGCCAAGCACTTACACTAAAAGCTTCACTTTCAAAACAAGGACAAGTCTTTTTTTATAGATTTCAATATAACATATAAGAGGTCCATCAAATTTTTATCAAACAATGGCAAAACAGAAAAATATTAAAATATTATAAATTTCACAGTACAAAATGCTGTCAATTTACAAATTTTATTTTATTAGTTGTACTTCACATGAAGTACAACTAATAAAATGACTCAAGGTAGTAAAATGACTCAAGGTAGTGTAAAGCGTTTGGTCAAATCTCCTTACCTGAAAAAGCTCTTTATAAGTGCTTTTTTCAGCAGGTGTCTGAACAGCATTCTGCAGTTACAGTAAAAATACCGTACCCAAAAATAACATGCTGAGATTTGTGTGTTGTTAGAATCCTACCTAATTTATATCCCCTTTTACAATCTTTACTTTCATGGAAACAGAAAAATAATTAAAAGTTTTCAGTTTGTTGTTTCAATTTCGTTTGGTATGCATTTTGGCTTAGAAAATGGGTCTGGAAAATGTCAGCCCAGAATGCTCTTTACTGTACACCAAACCATTAACATGGGAAGGGCTTTTGGGGGGGCTGCATCTCCATCTCAGTTTCTCATCACAACCCACCCACGCTGGCTCATTGGTAGCTGTTTGACAAAACAACCTAAAACAACAGAATACTTCCAATGAAATAGATTTTAAAAAGCAGAACAAGAAAGCAGCAGCAAAGAGACGAGGAATAGTTTTAAGGCAAAGATAAGAAACAAAATGGTGTTGACTAAAGGGCTGTAATGGAGGAAGACAGAAATAAAAATAACAGAGCTAGTACCAATTCCCTGCTTGCTCTCCCTGTTCACATGAAAGCTATTGTTTACTTGTCTCACATAATTTACATGAATTTATCTACAGTTGCCCATGTAAAAATGACTTTCCAATGTTAATTTTTAAAATGGTTTAAAAGTCCAAAGTGCCCTTACTGCCGGCTTTGCAGGTGTCAGTCTTTAATGGAGCCGCTAAAAAAGACATTAAGGGACAAACAAAATTTTAAAAAATACATAAGTAGATTTTAACATTTATCTTTTGAGGTATTATTCTGGAGTAATCCCATAATGTCATTGTAACATTAGGCAAAATTACACCAACAGATAACCATGTTCACAAGTAATGAGAATATGAAAGTACATCTTGTTTCTTTTTCATTTTCGTCCAGTGTGTTTCTCTCAGAATGCATTGTAGTGATACAAAACCTTTATTATAAGAAAAGTCCTTTCTGTGTGATTTCCTCCTTCCTCACCCTAAACATAGGCTTTAAGTTTGACAAGTGAGATTGTTTGCAAAACATATGTGGGGGTGATCGGGTATAATTTGCTAAAGAGATGTCAATCAAACCTTTTTTTTTTTAATCTCCCTGTAGAGATTAAAAGCTGCAGGTGCTAAACAGCAAAGACATGAAGTGCTGCTGCAAAATAATGTCAGCAATTTTCCCTGTGAGTTATATGTTTTCACTGCAGATCTGGAAGGATAAGCACTTGTTGTCAATAGTATTTGTCAAATGTCTAATATGGAAAGCTGACACTGCAGCCAACAGAGTCACAGTGTCATCACCTCCATCGATGCTCGACTTTGCTGGCAAAATATCTTAACAACACCTGCCTGAACTAAAAGGATATTCCTGAAAAAGTTGTATAAAGTTATATAAAATACAATAGGCTTCCTCTTAGACAGAGGTCAAATGAAATGTATTTAATAATATATATAATATAATTATTTTTTGTCCTATGCAAAACATGATTTACATAGTTTAAAAAAAAGCCCACAATTCATGTTTTGTGTTTGTCTAACATTGTGTTAGTTTAATGCAATGTTTTATACGGAAACATGATTTTAAGCTTTCTAACTGCAATACAGTCCCGGGATGCACATAGTATTTGTGATGCTATTGTTTTACCTCAGAGATTAATTGAATTTTGGTAAAACAAGAGTCAGTGGACACATGGAAACACAACTGAAGGACAGTGGAAAGACAGAGGACAATGTGGAGAAATAGCCTGAAAGGACCCTACGCTTGATAACTGGGTTTGCGTTGCCACCTCATGGTTTTAATCAGTAACGCAGCATGACAAGGCAAGTGCGTCACTCAGATTCGAGTTGTCTGGGACTAAAAAGGGAGCCAGAAAATAGATGGTCCACAAAACACAATAACAGGCACTCTAAGCAAACAAATCACTTTGGTGGTTAGAGAAAACACAGAAACAGTGCTGCTGTTGTACTTGGATAAAACTCAAATGGCCAAACTGCACCCAGAGGATTTTTGGATATAATCTCTGCCTCTAGTTGCTTTAGGCTGAGACATGCTCTTAAAATCCTATAAATACTGTAAAACCACACATGTAGAAAGAAAACAACCTTTGGCGAAAACTACTCCTTCAGCAAATTTGTATGTTTCTAAACAATTACAAAAAAATTCCAATCATCAAAAGGATTACAATTACTATATCCCAATTTAAACAACAGATGAAACAAGGAAAGTTCTATGCATACAGTCTCGTCTTAATTTTGAGGAATTGGTGTGTGTACAGGCTCATCTCATTGGGCTGAAGTGATCAGCACTAGATAATGTTGGCTCTTTTACTCTGACACCATTTGGTTCAGTTTTAGTGGAGCGGAGGACCAGCTTAGGGAGCTTTGCCGCTTGCCGTTTTTGTTTTCAAAAGGCAAAGAAAAAAGGAAATATCCACCAAATTAACAATTAAAAGTAAAACTACTATCAAGATATTCTATTAAAATATTGTACGAGTTCTTACAATAGATCTATTTTAAAAGCACATATTTTCAGTTTACCATATACATTTTTAGATGCAATTTGTTCCCACCAAAAATGTAAACATGAGGAATTCCAGTTTCTTTAGTTTTGCAATGACCTCAAGTTCATACATATCTACTATTATAGCCCAAAATTTCATCCATCCATCTTCTCCCACTTCATCCGTCAGGTGGCCAGTGCCTATCTCCGGCAGACTATGGGAGTAAGGCAGGGTAAACCCAGGACACGTCGCCAGTCTGTCGCAGGGCAACACATAGACGTACAACCATGCACACACACACCAATTAACCTTACAGTCATGTTTTTGGACTGTGGGAGGAAGCCGTAGTACCCGAAGAGAACCGGTATGCTCAATCGGTATGCCAAATTACTTTGATTTTTTTTAATCAGCTGGTACAATAAACACACAATTCCAGGGTTTTTTTTAGGTGTAAAATTCATTTGCCTGAACAGCCCCAGGCTAAATGAAACCTATGACCAATACAAATTCAAAGCTTTGGAAGATCCAGTCAACTTATGCTGATCCTTTCCTCGATATATCCGGCCAAAGAACACAGCCTTACTACTAAAAGTTTTAGAAGAAACCTTTTTCCCTGCAAACGTGTTTTTACATTTTTTGACATATACTTATTCAAAATATATATTTTGATAGGATTTCTTATGGCAATCTTAAAGTATTTTTTCAAGATGGATAATACATCTAGCTCAGTGAGGAAATTAATCACACCTGTTGTGATGGTCTGAGCAGTCAAAGGAGATTCAGGCACAGGTTGAGATTCAAAAAAAACATTTTTATTATTGAACCCAAAACAAATAACTTGGGTCAACAAAGAACAAATCACAATATTGGGCCCATAAAAGAGGTCAAAGTA
>JAUZNJ010033274.1:0-13241 GCA_034780135.1 Jordanella pulchra
AATCAATGTACTGTAGAGTCTCTGGAATAAGAAAAATCTCAAAAAGAGAAAAAAGGTTTACGTTTTTTTCTTTTGTTTTAACCTGACATACATAAAACTCAGTACAATTTTATAGATTCCCACTTGTTTATTTATTTATTTATTGCTCCCCATATCAGTACAGACAGAGACCATCCTGATCAGTTTCAACTAAGTGCATTGTATTTAAATCAGGTTTGTCTTTAGCCTGCAGCTGTTAAGTCAATCCGGTCCAGAGTCTGACTTCAGATACCATCAACATGTAAAGAAGTCCCCATAGGACATAGAGTTCTTCTTTGATATTTTATCTTCTCCAAAGAAATCTGTTTATTTTGCACTTTGTTTTGAGATGACAATGCAGTTTGGTTCTTTGATCTATAATGAATTAAATACAGCCTGCACAGTACATAAAGACATTTTCATAGTTGAATGATTTCTTAAAACCAATAAAACGTTTTAGTGATGTTGAGGCTTTTTCCAATGACATATTTAAAATGCACTTAAATTCTCCCTTTCTCTTAGTGTGTTACCAGCATGCACAGCTGCTCCTCATAAAGAGGGTATAAATATGGTTATTAGTGCAAAGAAAACATAATATCATGTATATCACAAATAGTATATACTATATAGTACTGTATACTGTCTTGTTTTTTTATCAAGTAAGAATGAGGTCATACAGCTCTAGAATTTTGTATTAAATGTTTTTTGGAGACATCGAGGAAGAGCACAACATTTATTTTTACTTATTACCCAAAGAGGAATTTAATTTAGAAGATGATTCTTTTAAATTATAAAGTGGTCAAAGCACAAATTAAACTTTTAACTCTTTTTAGGTTTTATTTTTTCTGTGCAGTCTGTATCTAAATATAATTTCATTTAAAGGTGATTTGTTGTGGGAACTCCTGTTTAAATAAACATTTGAACTCTATCTTAAACATAAAGGATGTGTTACATGAGTATAAAACTATCACTGTTGTTTTTGCAATATCCCTTCTTTTATTACAAGAGCAATACGGTGTCTGGCAACTGTACTGTTTTTTATATAAATGTTTTATATCTAAATGATACTTTTTTATAGCAGATCAAACACCATTATACTAATACAAAAATCATCCTCTTCTCAGTTACTTTCCCATCCCATCAATGAGCTGGCCCTTCTGACCAGCCTCCCAAGCTTGTCGGCACCAAAAGGCATTTCAGTGTAGGTACATGTAGAATTAACTTGTATATTTCACTATGAAAAATCCCCTTTGTTTTTATTATTTGCAGACTGACCACCTTGTTTAGTTCAGTGCACCTTCAAATTCACTGAGATGTTCTCTGAGTCTGTTCTCCTTCAGTTCCAGTCGGTTTCTGGTCCTGCAACACCAGTTCATTTTTGAATAAATTCTTTGAACTCTTAAAACTTGTGTCGGATGAATTATCAGGTCTCCAGGTTCTTTCCAGGCATTACACCTGCTATTTTAAAATAAAACATTTTACCTTGTCATAGTTTATTTAGTTTTTACTGATACAAAAAATATTATAAATAAAAAATATTCCCTTTATTACTATTATAAAGTTACATGGAAATATGAACTTAAACATGAATGCTAGTTAGCTGGATAGCTAACAATCTAGCAAAATAATAAACACCAAAGCTAACTGTCTTATACAGTTAATCTGCTCTGATGACATTTAAGTTTCGCTAACTGGCAAATTACAGGGAAAAAAAACTATTACCTCCTAGTTTTGAAGATTTGTACTTCATTTTGTAGATATACAAGCTGCAGATATTACTGTTGCAAAATTACATAGTACATAAATTACATTAATCATTTTAACATTCAATAGGTGCTGCAAAGATATAGAGCTTCTTAGAAATGAAAAGTCAAATATCTTTGATTTTGTTTGATTTTGTTTTTTAAATTTTATTTTTGTAAATCTAAATCTCTCGTAACAACCTGAATATTATATTAAAATTGTTACTCACTTAAGTCTGATGGTGAAATCACACGACTAAAGTATGTGATAAAAGATTTCAAGCTGATTGTAAAGAGGAAAAACTTCAATGTAATGATTGCAAGAAGTTCTGCAACATTAAATGAAAAGCTACAAAGATTAGTAAAGCACTAGAATCTCTGTTTTCCCGTTTTTTCACCAACCATTTGTGAAAATTGGAGGAAAAATTCAAAAGATACCCTTTTATAGAAAAAGATTTATTCCTGTAATTTAGTGAAATAAATGCTCACAGTCAAAAAGCACGTGCATATTCACATAGACGTTTGACAAAACCTTGTCATGGATTATTAATTACAGCTATTTGGAAGTATATTTCAGGATATTAAGAGTTATCTGTACAGGTACCTGTTTAAATTCTTGAAAAAAATATGCTACAATAGGTTATTCCTTTAAAACTAGGAAGAAATATTTGCAGAGAAAATCTTGCAGAAGTGAATGACTTAAAGGGCAAGAGAACTCACATATGGTGTCAACACCACGTAAATCTTATAAATGAAAGAAAAAAAAAGACATTTAAAATCCTTCTATGCAATCATATTTAAAATAAAGGAAAATTAAATGTTACAACTAAAAATCCCATACACTCAGACAGTTCACTTGGCTTTTTATAAGAATTATAATGACAGAAAAAAACACACCTGGGACAAAAACAGAATCCTTTATGGTTTGTGTTAACAAAACAAAAAACATAAAGACAGGATCTGATTTTGGGGAATTGCTGTAGGAAGCCCTTTGTCAAATCTGCAAGAAAATATACTTTTACATTACAAAGTGCTGAAAGGTTCGAGCTGCAAAACGCATCAGTTTTAGTATGACCACAGTGCTACCAGGTGGATTTGCTCATACGTTCAATATTGATTTAGAGCAGGATAGCCATAAACTTAAAAAAGAAATTTCCCTCTAATCCGGTTGACTTTCTCAAAGAGAGGTGTTCTGAGTCCAATACTAGCAGGTCTATAGTAATAAATGTTCTACTGGTCAACTTTATCCATTGTTAGAACCAGCAGCTCAAAAGTCAACAAAACTCAACCTAGTTTTTGTCTTGTTTTACTCATGAAAAGTTATTTACGTGTTGTGTTGAGGAAAAACTGTTGCATAAGCTTCCACTGATGGTGCTACATATTGAGCTCCCAGCCACAAAAACTCATTTTCCAAAGGAGCAAAACACAGACTATTATTCTTTGATTCATTCATTGTCTTTTCTTCCAAAAACCTCAGTCTGGACCCAAGTACTCCACGTTCTCCGCGGCTGGTATGTGTCCATTTGCGTGGGTCTTTAGGGTGGGAGTGAAATCCTGTTGGTAGTCTGGATTGTCAATGCTATTCTGAGGCCTGTTGTTCTGATTGGCATAGGCCACGTTGTTTGAGTTGAAGGGAAGTGCAGTAGAGGACGGCAGTTCATTGAGGTATTCAGGTCCATTCGGCCTGTTTTTAAAGTAGTTCAGATACTCTGACTCTGTATCATCTGATGAGATGGTTGGAAGAAGGCTGCGAGGTGGACATGTATGTTGGTAGACAGGATTCATCACGTTAGAGACACCGTTGTGGTTCATGAAGTCTGCAAAAAAAAAAAAAAAAAGTTACAAAGGCTTTTGTTTTAGTTTAGATGACAGGAAAGAAATTGGCAGTGATGTAAATGAAGGCCTCTGGTAGGATAAAATATTGAAATGATGCTGCTTGTTGACAAGGTACTGCAAAAGTAGCCATGCTCCATGAACAAGCGTCAAATATTTCATGTAGATTATATATTATATCTTTTTTGCTGCATTGGAGGGTGGATGCAAATCTTTCAAAGTATTTGTCTAAGAACTTTTCTATATCTAGAGACTTTTATTCTTTACTGTAAAGCAGCTCAAGTTCTGTCAGATTGGATGGAGACAATCTATGAGCAGCAATCTTTTAAGTCTCACAATGGATTCTCAATGAGATATCTAACGATATCAGAATAAAGCTAACTAAACCGAAATGACTATGTTTTTATTTAAAATGTTTTAACATTTTTTTTTTATCAGTAAAGACATTTGAAAAAAAGAAATATTTACACACCATTTTATGGAAATATATCAAATAAAATCTCATTAAAATAAAAAGAAGTTTGCAACTAATGACAGAAGAAGAAATCTTTGGAGATGGTGAGAATACTTCTAAAAGGCAGGAGAAAGGTTCCTAGTATGAGTTAGCAAAACCCTCAGCAAAACTGAGAATGTGCCTTTGATATATAATGCAATTTAGGATGACTATTTGATATAAAGCAGTGGCTGCTGTTGACAGACCAGCACTGAACCTGTGATTAGAAAAGCCCACATGCTGATACTAATTATAGTGGCAGCATGGCGTCTCCTGCAGTACAGCCTGAAGGTTTAAAGATCATACACAACCAGCAATGGCTTCATCCTAAGGCCTTTCCATATTTGGATTCCAAACACATGTCACACAATGAGCCAAGTG
This sequence comes from Jordanella pulchra, assembly GCA_034780135.1. Classification (NCBI taxonomy): domain Eukaryota; kingdom Metazoa; phylum Chordata; class Actinopteri; order Cyprinodontiformes; family Cyprinodontidae; genus Jordanella; species Jordanella pulchra. Next base: position 4,468 of record JAUZNJ010033274.1, read on the forward strand.
CATATCAGAATTGTGATGTGGAATAATATGGTTGATTCTTCGATTTAAAATTTAAAGCTGGATTACTATGAATATTTTAAAGTACTTTGCAAGACAAACAGGCTATTTTTCTATTTTGTGGATTTCAAACAAAATTAAATAAAAAAAAAATGATTTCACAAATACAAGATAAATATTTTACTGTGTTTGTCATGTATAGATTTGTTGTGTTTTATACAGTGAGAACACAGAAATTTCTATCTCTGAGATAAAGTCTCATCCAGAATGTCTATTAATGGAAATACACCCTTCTTCCTATGTCTGATATCAAAACTCCTACATTTTTTGGAAAAGTGTGCACAGAACACTTTTGTATATATTTATATTTTTCAATAAGTCAAGGTAAAATTAATAGGAGAATGGCAATTTCTAATAAATAAAATAAATAAATAAATAAAATAAGAGTTATTAATCAGAACAAATAATGTTCTTTGAAAATAGCAGAATCAGTCCTCACCACTAGATGTCAGTATTTTTACTGAATCATACCGAGGATCATGATTGAAAAAATCTGCAGATCTATTGATGGGGAACTAGTTCACATTTAAAGGCTGATACTTGCCTGGAGCAGGTTGGAAGGCATCGTCCGGGAATTTATCAGTGGGGTCAGGAATATATCGAAGAACCATGCTTCCGTCCCTGCTCAGGACACCGTTCTAAAAATAAACGTTTTCAACATTGTGACACAATAGGAGAAATATTGAAAAATAACCAACATATAAAAATAAGCAAAGATTTTAAGTCATCTTAGTGATTTCTGCTCACCATTAAGCCATTTCTGTTGTTGCATGTTCCATTGTTGCTGTTGATGCTCTGAAACACAAACAACAAAATAAATAAAATAGAGAAATGATTACTACTTTTTTTCCTTTCGCTGTTGATCCTAAATCAATTTGACTAAATATTTTTATTTCTATAGTTACATATGGTTTTCTGTGAATTATTTTTAAGCCTCTCAGGGTTTCCCCTAAGGTTCAGTCAAATAATGACAATAATGTCTTTTGAAAACAAACAGACCAAACCAAATGTCCACCAAGCAGCTTCTTATTTAATGAATGACAGGCATGGCATTTTAAACAGTAAAGGGAAATTAAACACAGTGAAGAAAAACAAAGTCTGTGCCTTGCAGTGAGTGGCAGGAAAAAAAATGCTCCCAGTGCCGTCAAGTCCTTCTGACTATCTGCAAATATAATCAAGCTTGGAAGCTCACATGAACTAAGAAGTGGCTGATGACAGTTCCAGGTAGAAGATCCAGACCTATCATGGAGAACACAGAAGGTCCTTACTAATTCAAATTCCAGCTGGGAGGAAACGTGGGAGCAGGGCAGCTGAAAGACGGCGAGTGGGTGAGATCAGGACAGGGCAGCTGTCAGAGCGAGGGCGGCTGCAGCTAATGTGGATCAGTCCAGGTAATGCCGGCTATGCTTCCGATTCTACCAATACAGCCTCCAGATTTTAAGCGCTGATGAGTTTTTATTGCTGATTTACAGTAAAGGGAAGATCTTTCATCCCCTTAAGTGTAAAAGTGGCCAAGTTTACTTTGGTTTAGACTCACCAGGTAATGATTAAGTAGAAAATCCCATTTCCACCAAATAAACTCAATTAGATCTTTATTTTTTATGTAACATTAGTCTTTCTTTGTAATGAAACTTTGTGTATTACAATTACATTTGTCCTATGCAGTTGACCCATGCCTTAGGGAGTGCAACGTCTCTGAAGCATTCTGGGGTCAAAAGTTTTGATCGAGGAGAGAGTAGGAATCTGAAGGAGGACTCTGAAACTGGGGAACGTGCTGTTTTTCCATGACATCAGCTCTCCTGCTTTACCCATCAGGACACCACTTCCCTTTGATAGCATGGAGGGAATTTCAGCTTATTTGCTAAGGTCTATAAAACAGGAAAAAAATGGATGCATCATATATATTTCGAAAGCCTTTATGTAATTTCTAATCTAATTACTTGATGAAAAGAATATATCAGTGTAAATGCTGGTTGAGTTTATAGACCAAAAATGGTGAAGCTTTTGGCTTTAATGTATATAATGAACAGAATTGTGAAGTATTTGTTATTTGGCATCTTCAGTGCTGATAGAAGCTGAGAAGAGTTTCACTGTCACACCTCTTATTTAAATAAATGATACCGGACAAAAAGGGAAAACTAACTTTATATGAAACACAAACATTTGGCAAATAAATAGTCACAAATAGAAAGCAAATATATCAAATTAGAGATGGAACAATCAAACGTTTCCTAATCTGAAACCAATTCTGGTTTTATTTCTCCAGCCTGCTTATTCTAATTCCTGCTTATGGTAATTGTTTTAAAGATGTTAAAGACACAAGGGAAAAATATATTGATTGTTGTTTAACAGAGGTAGTCATTTAGATTCTATAGGAAATTATAGAATTACAAGATGATCACCATATGCAGAGCATATATCCCCAGCCTTCACCTTAAACATATTATGATTTAAAGAAGTCATGATGGACCAAGTCAGCAAGCTCCTTTTATTTTTAATATTTTTGTATCATGTTTGCAAATTTATGCTAAAACTGTAGCAAAACAAAAGAGTAAACATTCGTCATCATGAACCATTGGACAGACTCCAAATTTTAGCTTTATTCCAAAAAGACATTTCCATTGCTTTTTTACTCTAACAGATATATGCCAAAATACTTTTAATAACGTGACATTGAAAGCACAGGGGGAGCAGTGAAAGAGGTCAACTGACCTCATTATCCTGCTGCGATTGTGGTTGTGCCCAAAAAGGCCTGCAGTGATCAAATGAACTCAAAGGCAAAAAAGTGACAGAAAATATGGCACCATAACGAAAAGTTTTCTTAACCATCATAAATTTAAAGATGGGACTTTCACCTGAGATAAAAAAGAGTTTAGGGCTATTAACAGAGTCCCAACGCGTTTCCTCCTCAGGGAGGCCTAATTGCATTGTAACCAGTAACATTTTATATCTCTGCTTCTTTCTGGGTGTCAGCTTCTGTCTCCAGTCGGCCTCGGCAGATGGCCGTTCACACTAAGCATTGCTCTGCTGGAGGTTTCTTCCTGTTAAAAGAGAGTTTTCCTCTCCACTGTCACTAAATGCATTCTCAGTGTGAGGGATTCCTGCCAAATCCGTAAGTCAATGCAATCAGCTGGCTTTTCTTAGACAGAAAACGTTTAACTAATCAGACTCTGTGGTTTGATTCAAGTGTCTCTGTAAAGTGCTTTGAGATGACATGTGTTGTGAATTGTCCTTATATAAATAAACTGAATTGAACTGAATATTTGGAGCGGAGTGGTGTAAGTGAATCTACATGAACAAGACTAGCAAAATGAAAAGAGGACGCTTCCGTCCAAGAAAATCATAAAGCACAGCCAAAAATTCTGCTTGAACTGCTCATATGGATATTAGAAAACTAACAAATAGTCTTTTCATCTAACAGATCACCTTTCTGATTGTCTGGGACAATTGAAAAACAATGTGTTGAATGGACTACAGTGAGTCCAGTGGGATGCCAACTGTAAAGTTTTCTGAATTCGTCCATGTGTGCTGCTGGTTCTCATCCAACAGAGTGGGCTCACTCAGTTCTGCTAAAGAGTTCTGTAAATAATAGACTGGAACCAAACTACCCTCCTACAGAAACTTCTTTTGAAAATCCAAGAACAATACGACGATGATCCGTATGATCCAGCACCATGGAGCACAATTCTCCAAACAAAAACAAGAGCTTGTTTTGACGCTATGATTACATTTAGAACATAAAAGCTGACAAGACCCTGTATGTTAAACCCACTGAGAACCAGTGATCCATACTAAAAGGATCTAAATCTACAACATATTATTTATTCTACCAGTAAACCTTTGTCTAATTGTTATTAGCAGCAATATTTTTGTTTTATGTTTCAATTATAGTGGAGCAGGGGTATAACAGCCTGTTTTATAAAGTTAAAAGATGACAAAAAACCAAACTAAGCAGAAATGAACCCACATGATTTGAAATTACAGGGATTAATTTGAAATCAGCATTTCAGCTGGACTATCAGCATGTTCTTGGGTTTTATTTATACAAAAGATAAAGAGATGTTTACAAGTCCTTATCAGATTTTTGTTAGAACGTACCGTGGAGTGAAGCAGTGGGGTGTAGGAGGTGCTTGGGCTGCTGAAGAAGCTGTGCTGTGGTACCAAGTATTCATCTGCATCCAAACCATCATCCAAATCCCCCCCGCTTATCAGGCTGCGGTAGAACTTGGTGTCCGTTGGACTTGGTAGGTGCATACGGTCGTCACCCTGGAGAAAAAAAAAAAAAGATGTTTTAGTTGCTCTATTACACCCATGAAGTCCATCATCAGACCAAATGCACATTTAAAGGGTTTAAGTGAGGCCCATGTCTACCTGAATGACAAGATAGCGAGGTGGATCCCGAGCCATCTTTGTGAACTCGGCTATAAGTTCCCGGAAACGAGGCCGGCTGTCCGCATCAATCATCCAACCTGTGCAGACATGTAGGAGCTCATTAGGGTTATTTAAAGTAACACCTCAGGGTTAGTTATATAATGGTTTAAAAGAACAAAAAGGAGTGATTACAAACAGTTTTAAATAAAATGAAAAAAAAAAAACAAAACAACTTTTACGTCTTGGTTCAATAAAATAGTTGCAAATGTAGCTCCAGTGTTGTAATGTTATGTTTCATTAATCAGTCAAAACATTGATTTACTTTAATATATTATGCCAAAAAGGAACACAAAGTAATGGATCATTTTAACAAGGCAGGAAAAATAAATACGTTTTTATTTTTTTGGAAAGAAGAATCTGGAAAAAAAAATAGATTCTCAGCCCCATTTACTCAGATACCATTAAATAAAATAAGTCTACAAAACATCAGCTTTAGGCATCCAATGAAGCACTATCAAATATCCAATGAAGTTACCAGGCAAAGTAAGGGAAGCCTTATTCACAGAAGTAGCCAAGGAGCAATGTGGGGATTCCTGAAGCTCTTTTATCTCTATGTCCACCTCTGTGCCTCTTGTGTCCTTTCTAATTTTATTCTCCTATTTTACTCGCAAAAGGGATATTAAAATCTTATTAACACCAATTTCTTGTGATATGAATGAAATGCACACTACATGAACTTCACTCTTATTTATTTAAATTATTGTATCTATAAATATTGTTGTATGATTATCTTTCATTTATCATGATATCATCTAGGCCACAACTGTTATAAATGGCTAAGTCTCATTATTGCTCTAACTCTCAGGATATGTCCAGCCTAATCCTGGTCCAGTTCCTATTTGCTTGAACACTCCAGATTATTTTAAAGCTAGGACTGGGCTGAGTGTTTTCCACATTAATGTCAGAAGTCTACTTCCAAAGTTGGACTTTGTGAAAATCTAAGTTAAGACGACTGAAACTTGGCTCACAAAAACAAAGTCACTGACAAAGACATTGCCCTCAGTGGTGAAATGGTTCTTTGCTGTTATCGCCTAAAGAAAGGTAGAGAGGTAGTAACATACAAAAAACTAATTTATTTTAGTTTTGTCATCAGTCTATCTCAGAAAACAATTTGAATTTCCTGCTCTTAACATTGAGCTTTTAAGGGACCATTTTATGACTCTGCTGGGCTGTTATAAACCTCCTTCTGCAAACAGTGAAGCTTTATCCTCAATAAAAGTCTTATTATCTTTTAGATTTTAATAAGATTTTATTAGTTAGTGGATTTTACTGGGACTGGCTTCCCCCCTCCTTAGACACTTTAAAATCTTCTTGTGACCCTTTAAATGTTACACAGCTAATAAGCGACCAAAATGGTGTTAACTAATGCTCCTAAATATACGCAACATTGGGATCTTTGCTAATGACTTGCATGACCATCGTGTTACAGCAGCAGTTCAACAGAGTAAACTGCATAAAAACTGACCTTTCTCCTGGACCTTTGGGAATTTGACAGGAGAAGAATTGATCTCATTGGCAAGGTGGACTTGAAACATTTCCACAGTGTTCTCCTGACAGCCATTGATAAAGACCCACTTTTGTAAATTCAAGGTGAAGCCAAGAGCTAACCCATGGCTCTCTTTTAGACTTTGTGCTTTAATGCATGAGAGGGATGCTTTGTGGGCTGAACCAAGAAAGTCCTCCTCTCAAGTCAACTGGCATTTAGACAGATCATTTCACATTTTTAGTCAGAAAGGCCAAAGCTGGGAATAATCTATTAAAGAACTACCTGATTTGAAAAATCCCCCCGATTTTTTTGGAACTTAAGATCTTCCTATGATGAGAATTACTTGAATGACACACATGGATTCATTAGAGTTGGCAGTCAGGTGGTGTCAGATAGATCTACAATCCTTGAGTCCTTTAACAAACATGTTGATTCCTCTTGTTTAATTCTCTACAACATCCTCAAAAATCAGGACAAGTGAATGATCAGCTGTGTTCCCTTCAACTGCCTTTAGGGTCAGTCTTTTAATTTTACTCCTTTTAATACATCTAGAGCTTAGATAGCTTAAAGAACCCTGGAAACCACTAAATCCTCAGGCCCCGATAAGCTGGAGAATTTTTCTCTTAAAGTAGCTGCAGGCATTCTTGGAAAACATATATTTTTAATCTATCACTTACTATCAATGTGATTCCAGTAACATGGAAGTCAGAAGTTCTTCCTCTATTAAAAGGTGGCAATCCATGTTATTAGCAACTACAGGCCAATCTCTAAGCTACTGTGGCAAAAAAGCTCAATCAAGGGTTTTGTTGATCATATTTTTTGTGTCAACTTATCAATCTGGTTTTCTAAAGCAATGTGGCACAAACACAACTGCCATTAAATTGGTGAATATAAAAGATTTACAGGATGATGCACTGTTTATGGATTTATTGATACTGTAGATCATGATATCCTGCAGAAAGAAACCAACCTTTATCTATAAAAAAACAAACAAACATTACAAGCCACATATTATCTTTAATTTCCTGTACAATTGCGCACTGCTTTGTGTCGATCTGTTACTTGAAATGAATCCCAGCAAAATACATTCAGATTTCCAGCTGTTTCGGATCTGGAGTTGTGTGAATACAAAATTGCTCACATTTAACCATGATCATGTAGACGTCTATGGTACAGATTGGCGGCTGAGGCAGGCGCTCTCCTTTCTCCAGGATTCCGGCTATTTCACTGGCTGGAATCCCATCGTAAGGTTTGGTCCCAAATGTCATCAGTTCCCAGACTGTTACACCTACAGGACAGATGCGACAAGCAGTTGGTAATGTCAGGCTGTCGTTCACCTTTGTTGTTGCCCTCAATGAAAGAGGAGAAACAAAAAATGACAGGATGTTCTCTTGGTGAAAATCGCACACTGTCAAACTATGTACAAACTGGCTCCCAATGCAGGAGTGGGAGTTAACAGGATGTATCTTTGCTTTGGGGGAACTGAAGGAGGAGGAGGGGAGGTGGGAAGGAAAGGAAGTCCATCAGTTTTGGTAGGATCTGCTGATGCTTTTGCCAGATTGAGCAGGAGGCGTGATCAGTCCCTCAGGGAAGGAAATGTTGGACGCAGGCCTGCTGTAAAGAAACTGTGCAGTGCATGGTTTTCAGAGTGTATGCGAGTAGTGTGTGTGTAGGCATTTCTCAGTATGTTCAGTCCTGAAGTGCAGGAAAGATGAGTGGGATGAGATAACGATTTTCATTTTGACGTTAAAAAAAAAACGTCCATCTGAACCTGCTGCTGTGTAGGTGTGTTCTACCTGTCTCCGGATCTGGAAAGAAAATTTTCCCTTTTTAATGGCATTTAAAATGTTTATTAGCTTTTAAAGCTCCAAAAACAACATCCTGTGTTAAGCTTCAAAACGAGAATCCGCTGCCTGCTTTACTTGCTGATAAAACATCTCCTTCTTCCGTCCAACTGTCATCAATGCTCTAGTGACAGTCTAAATAGGCCCAGCTGTTTTATCCATTCAAAGTTACACAAGCTTTTTAAACTCAATCTGAAGGCATATCGAGTTTTTCCAGTGGATTCAAAGCTTTGTTCTTACCGTAGCTCCAGACATCACTCTGGTGAGTGTAAGTCCTGTTTAGGATTGATTCAAGAGCCATCCATTTAATTGGCACCTGAAGAAGAAAACAAATTAATCGGATGAGATTATTCTTTGTTTGATCACCAATTAGAATGCTTCACATGTTTCATTAAACGTGAGATTGTGAACAAGCATACAAAGCTTTCGGAAAATATGGTTCCAACAGTCTATTTTCTATCAAAGGTATTATCATTCTCAGCTAATTCCTTCTGCCAAAGGAGTTTCTGATCGGTCTGCATCCGCAGCAGAACTTAAGAGCTTCCACGTTAACTTCCTATAGGGGTCGGCTGCTGCATAAATCATAAATGTTATACAAAGGTGCAGCGAAATACTCTGAATATGTATAAAGACTTGATGTTTCACAAGATTCTTCCAAAACTAGACCCAAGTTTAACGCTTTTAATTTTTTAAAACAAATATAGCAGAGTGAGGAATTGTATGACATAATTGTATTGTGTGACATAAACAGTCTAAGTGGTTGGAGACCTTTTACATCCCATGTTGTCAGATCTTTGACAGCCTTTAATGAACTTATTGCTCTAAGTTATTCCTGAGTTTCAGTAAACCTTTCTCTGCCTCACAGGCCAAAAGTGTCAAAAGCAGGCAAATACTGACCTCTCTTAGATAAAAAAAGAGATTCTGGGTATGCTTACCAGATACACTGTTTTCCTGCG
>JAUZNJ010033275.1:0-13241 GCA_034780135.1 Jordanella pulchra
GACTGAGAGAAACACAAGGGCTTAAATACACAGAGGAACAATCAGGGGAACAAGACACACCTGGGAGCAATCAGGGGGAGAACAGGACAACACAGGGAGCACAGAAATCTCAAAAACCTCACAAAGACAGACGGATCATGACAAGGGCATAATCTTTTGCAGTGAAAATAAGTTTTTATTGTTTCACTGGTATTTATTTTTTTAATAATATAAGACTGAAACATTCAAAGTGTACTCTGATGCTATAACAGCTTAAAATAAAGGTATAGGTCAAAATCACAATCAGCATATCAGGCTTCCTAAAGATTGGTTATTGGCCAGAAAACTGCAGTTGGTGTACTCCTAAAACAGTGATTGCATATAAATACAGGTGAAGCTAAAAGTGAAACACCTTCATGTTTAAATAACTTTTGAGATAAAATGTGAATGTAAAGATACATAGAAACAGATCCAAGGGAACAATTGATGAAGATCTCTGTCCCAGTACATATAATTATAGGAAACGTCTTTAGTATTACGTGTTTAGTACAGATTCTTCTTAGAATTTCTGAATTTCCCTTTGAGGATCAATAAAGTGTAATTGAATTAAATTAAACTGAATTGGATTAAATTGAATTGAATTGAAGCAATTACCAGTTTTAGGCTGTGAGGCAGACACCCTATCTACTTTTAAGATTAGGCCTAAAACTTTCCTTTTTGACAAAGCATATAGTTGAAAACAGAGTGATGTTTTCTTAGTCATTGGTTGAGTAGAGAAGTAGGAGGAGGTAGAGCGAAAAGCCCAATCCGGCTGGGGAGAATTCAGTCCGGAAGGATGTTTCTCCTTGGTTCTATCTTTCTCATACCTCAACCAACAAAACGTAGATTATCCTGAGCTATTTCTATATTTTTGCTGCTATATGTTCAGGAAGACATTGTGAACACATTTCATCATTCTGCTTCATTGTATCTCTATTCTTCCATTTGGTAGTATCTGTTAAGTTCCACTCATAACTGTATGTCCTCTCATTTCATCCACCAATATGAGCATTGGCTCAAAGCTTGTCTGCCTGGCTATGTCTTTTCTGGTAGGGGCCGTCTGTGGACTTCTAGTTGACAGTTACCTTTTAGTATATCTCTGCTTCTCTCTCCTTGAACCCCAGTCATCCTCGGCAGATGGCTACTCCCACTGAGCCTGGTTCTGCTGGAGGTTTCTTCCTGTTAAAAGGCAGTTTTTTCCTCTCCACTGTCACTACATGCACACTCAGGGTGAAGTGTCAAAAACAAAATGCATGTCCTGCAAGTCGATGACGCAGTACAATCAACTGGTTTTCCTCGACAGAAACTTCTAACCAATCTGACTGTACTGTCTCTCTAAAGTGCCTTGAAATTACATATATTTTGAACTGGAGCTATATAAAAAAATGGAACTGAATTGAATACCAACTCAGTCACGCAGGCGCTTATGAGCAAAAGGTCAGATATAAGGACTTGTGTCCCCAGATGCATTCAAGGGACTGTACCTGGTCTTTCTGGATAGAACAACAGAAACATGCCTGCAGCAGACAAGACAAAAATGAATTGTTAAAACTCTGCAAGGCTCTGCATTCCATCTAAAGCTTCACTTCTATAATAAATTAACCCAATTCTTTATTCTTTTCCCCTTCTAAGTTGAAACAAATGTGGACAAATTATGTTTTTTCAAAGGAGTGTAAATTAAAGAAACATTCCATCCAGCTATTCTGATGTAATTTGCATTTTGATTTTTTGTGATTTCTGCACTTTCTTTCAAGGTCTCTGCTCTTCATATTGGTGCAGATCAAAAGCCTTTGATTAAGGTTTTTTACACTCCTTCCAGCATTGTTTGGCTCCTAGGATAACAACAAAGTGCTTTCCCCTCACTCCAGGGCCAGGTTAGTAGAGAAGAAAGGAGCAGTTATTCCTGGGCTAAGTTCACATCAAACACAAGGAGCTCCAAGTGAGAGAAGATGAAAGCACCAAGCCTGACCCGGAAGATTAGACCAACACTGCTGCCAGCTCCGTAGCACCCAGGGGCCATGCTCACTCCAGGATCGCACCCCTCCTTCTTCTTACCGCACAATGGACTCCTGCACAGAAAAAGACAAGACGCAGAAGAGAGCAAAATATGGAGAGCAGAAGAAGAGAACAAAAATACAAAAGCAAGGGGTACATGGATAAGCAATAAAGAAGAAGAGTATAATACATTTTCTATGGTGTAAAACTGTCCCAACCTACTTTTCTCGCCTCCACAACCGCCTCCTCAGAAAGATAGTGGTGAGGCTAGGAATAATGCCAATTATCATAATTGCTTAAAGTGTGTGTGAATATTCATGATTCCTACAGCCTTATTATAGCAACAAATCCACACCACAATAAATGTAAATGTGCTGTGATTATTTTACATAGCGCTTTGCCCCTAATCCGTTTCCATCGCGTATGTTCGTGAGGCTGGACTGCAGCTGCTGATGTCAAGGTTGGATGCGATTTGTAACTGGCCCTCATCAGCTGGCCGAGCTGTTGCTATGCATCACATGCAAAGTAGAAAAAAATCTGTAATTTGAAAGAAGAAAGAAGAGGGAAAAAAAGAGTGACTAAGGGTAGCAGAAAGTAGGAGCTGATTGAATGGGGATGAGAAGGCAGCGACATAACTGTAAATTGAATGAAACTGTGAATAAAATAGAAATATATTAGGAAGAAGCTAGGTATCATCCTTCCACAGAAGAATTTACTTTCCCCTTAAGAGTATCCAGGGATGGGATGAAAGGGGTAATTTCTGATTTGGGCCAATTAGTCAAATCAGGATGCCTTGAAAAGTATTTATTACAATTAAACTGCACATTTTATCATGATATAACCATTAACTTTAATGTTCATGATATATTATTTATGTGAAGGGGACAGGAAAAAAAAAATATGAATGGATTTCATAATAGTTTTCTCAAAGAAGAACTGAAAAGTGTGGTGTATATATTTATTCTTGTGCTATAATACCCCTGAATCTTGCCATGAGAAGTCAGCTTATTAGAGGTATAGTGCAACCTCCGCCTAGATGCAGCTGTACTTTGAAGCTCTCGGAGGTTATCCAGTGAACACCAATAAACATGCATAAAATTTTTAAAGTCAGTACTTAATTTAACATACATTTCATTACTCTGACTTTTTTTTGTTTTGTCACATTAAAATGCGTTGATGTGTTTGGTTTAAAAAACTGCATCTGGAAAAATGTCATGCATATTTTTTAATATCGCAATATTGCATGCACGAACACGCACACAGATCCCCTCCTTCTACCTTGCCCACCCTTATGAGGGGCCAGATGGCACAGGACCAATGCTCCTCAGGGGAAACTGCATACTGACTCCTCCCTCTCTTCACCTATACTTTCTCACACATTAAAACCACAGGGAAACAGGGACTGAGGGGAGGAGAGGAAAGAGGGGCAGGCTATCGATGATACCTATCAAACATACAAGCCCTATGCTGGCTAACTCCTGAGATGCAGCGATATAAAGACATGTTTGAACAGATAATGTGACAAGCAGGGATCTGAATAACCCTTTGGTTGGCTTGTGGGCCTGCTGCACAGCGTCAAGGACAGTCCTCCAGATCAAACACCAGCTTTGTCTGGCATGCATGCCCTGCTACCTGGAGATGCTATCTCACCTCCGCCTGCATGGTACATGGTGACCTGCCCCCACACTCCCACAGTACTGCAACAGGACTCATGGGCTTTGTCCAAAAACCTCTAAAAGCCTTCTTGGTGGTGGCTATGGGTGAGCAACCTAGAAGTAGGAATACGGACAAGAAGATGAAGGAGATATGAACTCAGGTATGAATGTGGGTAAAATCACAAGAGCAAAGGCTCCCAGTAGCTGTTGATAGAGGCCTTCTTTTCGAAACACTACGGCCCTCTCTGTTTTTGCGTGGACTACAAAACAATTAATAATCAAAGTGGTGAGAACTCTTTGATGGCAGCTAATGTAGCGATATGCAGTTTAGTAAAAAACTTTAATATATGTGTAACATGCATTAATAATTATTGACTATTCTGAGGATATCCATATTTTTTTTTTACATCATGAATGTAGAAAATAGCTAATCATTAGATTTCGCTGAAATATCAGATTCTACCGTGTTTTCCAATGTCAGCAGCAGTTTTTTTTTCTATACAAGTATTAATTCCTATTATCTTCAGTATTTCCCTTGTTCAGTTTAGCCCCCTTCATTTAAATGACACCTAATTAAATTAATCACAAGTGAGTTCAAAATATTGTCCACATGTCTGTCTTCTGATTTCAGCATAAACATAGCTGTTGCAGGAGCGTTTTTCAGAGAAGATTATTAAAAAAAAAAAAAAAAAACAACATGAACCAACCTCAGCAAACAGGCCAGTAATACAGTTGTGAGCATGTTAGAAGCAGTATTAGATATAATAATTTTATTTGTTCCTTTTTACTTATCACACATTAGCTAAGCTTCAACACTACCTTATTAATTACCAGTAGTGTTGCTCCCCTACTGCATGGAAGTTTTGCTTTATTAAACGTGATTGACAGTTTTTATGAAACATTCAGCCATCTGACCCATCTTATTCTATAACCTTGTTGTGATGATACCTGTCTTTTTCTAAGCCACCAAGTCAAGCTAAGCAAACATACAACATACAACTTGGAGCGCACTCTTTAATGATTCCAAACAAGAAGGGCTAAATTGCTTGTGCAAAAAATGTTTGTGCATACGATTGCTCAAACAATTATAGAATGTGTACATAGGTTTGTTTTGTTCAAAATTAACAGATTGCTTGTGCTACGGGCCATAAAAGAAATCTGAGCTACTTCACAAAAGTGTCTCACAGCACTACAGACAAACGGAAAAGAAAAGCATAAAAATGAAAAAACTAGATAAAAAAAAGTCCCCCCCCCCAACTCTTCTTTCGAGCTACAGTGGGATGTACAGCAAGATCGATGGCTTAGGCAAATTCATCTAATAAAAGCAACTTATACTGCAAAACAAAGTTGACCCAAAAAACTGTGCTTTGTACCCATTAAAGAATACTTGAAAATCCAGAAATCCCTATTGCCGCAAGTTGGAGATGCACACGTTCATCCTCGCACCCCATACATGTTTTTGTAATTACAAACTATGCTTTTTGCCCCTGACAATGCTGGATGCTAATAGTACGCTAGTTGATATCATGAATGAATGAATGAATTCAATTTATTTCAGACAAAAAATTAACAAAATTAATTATTATTAATTAATAATATTAAATAAATTAATTTCAGAAATTAACAAACAACTAAGTACCACATAAGAAGTAAATTGATAAACATTAAATTACATTTTCTCTTCCAAACCAATTAAAATCCTTTGAACATAAATAGAAATGAGCTAAACAAAACATTTCCAGTAAATAACCAGTATATTTACCCTAAGGTCTGAAACTGATTATTGATTACTGTAAGTTGTCTAAAAAAGAGGATATGAAGAAGTAAAACTTATTATTCATACCCCTTCTCCCTCTAATTTACTTAAGTAGCATTAGACTACCTTCCTGTTTCACGTCAATGTTTCTGATCCAAAATTCACAAGAGAAGAAAGAAAAATTATATATACCCACAGTTATATACATATAAATATTTACATCTACATATGAATGCACATATGCTTACCTACACACACACACACACACACACATCTGGCCGACACCCACGCCGAGCCCCCAGCATCAATACAGAAGATCCAGAAACGTGCGCCAGTATGACGCACCCCCAAACCCACCAAGCCGTCCACAAGAGTCCCCTGTACCCCGCCCCGCCCCCCACCACCATTAGGCACAGAGCGAGGACCAGTGAGAAAGCCAGGTCCAACAGAGGAGCAGGAACAGAGCAGAGGGCCCAGCACCCCAATGCCCAATACACACACACACACCCACACACACACACACACACACACACCACACACACACACACACCACACACACACACATGATATCATTGAAGAAGTTGAAGAAGACATCCTCTTCCATGTCATGACTTTTATAATCCGTATAGCTGAATGTTTTCAGCTCCAGGTTATCAGTACGTAACAGAGGTACCTTTTACAGAAACTATAGTTACAATACTTTATAGGAAGTTTTTTTCTCTGTATATCACACATTAAAACCCTGTGGTTTTAATGTGTGATATACAAGATATGTTATGATTCTTAAATATTTGGGGTTCTTTTGTGCCTCTTTCTTCATGCTCTTTTTTTTAATTATCATTTATTTCCCATTTTATTTATTCCTCTGGTCCATTCCTGTGTTAGTGTAAGTATCACTCTCAAAGCTCGTTGCTTTCTCTTTGCCTCAGCTGCTCCAAATATCCGCAGCTGCCACTAACCTGCATCCACATCTTTGCATATAAGCTGACATTACCCTCTGCCGGATCCTTGTGATAAACTTTCTGTTTTGCTGCTTGTGACTCTTTTTATTATTATTATTGTGTCCTGTTTTCCCTATTCCCTCCTAGAGGTTTAAATACTCCACCTGGTTTCCACCTGGGTCACCTCTGCCCTCAGTCAACATGACATACCGAAAAAGTAAGAATCCAAAAGCCATATATAGGATAAAGGATGTAAGTTGAAATTAAAAGTAGTCACTCACTCATTAATTTAGACTGCCTGTTAACTAGACTAAATATGTTATGAATATTTTTTTCAATTTTATGTAAATTCTGGTTTAAATAAATAGATAAGATAAAAGATGTATTATTTGTTTGTTATAAGAGCAACAGTTCCACAGTTTAAAACCTTTCAGAGATATTGAATGACTATTGAATGTTTAAATTTGAGTGTCTGGTTAAAAGCATAGTCATCTTATTTTACTTTTTTTTTATTTACTGTATATGCCAGTAACACACTCAAAGTTTTTTCTTAAAGATTACCATAGTATTCTATCATATAACTCATTTCTGTGTTTTCTGCTTCTTTTTTGGTCACTTTTGGTCACTAATTAAAGCTCTTTGTGTATATTTGCAATAACAACTGAGGTACAATTCTATCCACGTGCATAGGAGCTAAGCGAGGAAATAACCGAAACTATTAGCACCTCCAGCATAGTGTGGAAATAAAGAAGAAAAACCCAAGATCCAATGTGAAAAATATAAAGATATTTGGTTGCAAAAAATTAAAACAACCCTCAGAGTACATAATGAATATTGGGAGAACGGACTAGAACTAAGAATTTGTGTACGTTGGTGGATCTAAATAACACTGGTTGGTCTTTGACCGTGAAAAGCTGTTTCTTTCCCATGAGGCACTGCAGGACAACAGAGCTCTGTCAAGTAGTAGCCATACAATCTGAACACTATCAGGCTGAACATTAGATGTATGTAATCTTATTTTATCATTGTAAAATGTATTTTGGTCTTTTTTGCATTGGAATTAAATGATGTGACTATGCCCCTATTATGAAAACGTGATATCCTCTAATTATTTACCTTAATACAGTTTATTTGGAAAAGGAGCCTCTATTAAAAACTATTTTGAACCCTTGACACAGATTCTCATTTGGATCTGGGTCTGGATTTTGACTAGACCATTCTAGGCTTTAATTTTTTTCATATATTTATCTATGATCTTTCTGATGTGTTCCTTGTTTTTCAAGATGCTATTTGCTCACTGAATGAATGTATCAAACCTCTCAGGCTTTCACAAAACAGCAGGATTTATATGGATATTCTATTAGACTCAAGATGACTTTATGTAAATATCTTCTAAAGTTATTTTTGTTATAATGGATATTATTTAAGGGTATATATGCACAAGTTTTTTTATATTTTGCAGTTCATTTGTCCAGTTCCACTTTACAGTGATGCCCTATGCCCTTACTGTTGCTCTATCACATATAGATTAAATGTATCAAACACTGTATTTTTAATATGTAAAAAAGTTTAGAGCAGTATATATTAGGATTGTACTCATCAAAAAGGGAAGATTTGGGCGCTCAAAAGTGCATTCAGATGGACTAAAATATAGCTAAGATAAATAATAATGATTTTTCTTGCGTTGAAAATAGCTCTTCTTCCACTTGTTTTAAAATTAGTGGAGTGTTTTCCTTTGAGCTACAGTACTTTTTGGCCATAATTAAGTCCAAAATACCTCTGTGTTTGCATGCCTGAAGAGTGACCTATTTGGTTTTGACTCTTTTCTATCGCTGGGTTGGTTTGGAAGAGAAGAAAAAGCTGCACTCGGAGGACAGGCCAAGATGTCCCAATGGGCTCCACCACTTATCACCGGTCTTCTGAGATTCCTCCAAGATTCATCCCCTTATGAATAATCTCACCCACAGGCACAAAGCAGCACTGGAAGGAGGGGGAAGTGACAGATTATTTAGAAAGACGCAAGGAGGGTTGGAGATGGTTTAAGGGAGAATAAGGAGAAAAAAAGGGCAGACAAGAGGGAGAGTGAGACAGAGAGGGGGGAGGCAATATGGAGAGAAGAAAAGAAGAGGAAAGAAGGAGGGCATGAGGGGATGAAGGATAGAGAGAAAGTAGGAAAATCTTTTGATGTGTTTCTCTCCACAGAGAGTGGCATCAAGCTGAATCCAAAGCTTGAAGGGACTGACTGGTTTATTAAACACTCCCGCCGCCCCCATGCCTTCCAGCATGATAGGATTAATGCTGGCATAACCCTTTACTTAATTCATTACAGGGGGACGCTAGCTAATTTGATTTGATATTATTTTAATAAAGTTCTGTGATGATTTGGAAGATTGTTTCAGGCTATCAGAAATAATTTTCCAGTTATTACCGCCATTCAGGCAAGTCCTTTGATAGCAGCGGCCGAGCCTTGGTGTGTGCAGAATACATTAGCTATAAGTGTGAGTTTTTTAGTTTACAAGGCTTCTTAAGAAATACTAATAATTACTCCACTGTGGATTGCTGAGTGTTGTGATAGGATGCTCGAATGTGCCATGGGCAAGAAAACAGAGAAGAAAGTACAGACGAACAGGAGCAATATTTTTGTATGCATTGAACTTACATATGTCACTATTGTTAAATCTCCAAGGGATACATGGTTAGCTTTCAGAAGAGAACTGGTGTTTTGTTTTATTTGTATGAGTGTTGAAGGTACTACTGCTACCTTTCTCAGGACAAAAAGGTGGTTATTTCTTTCTATTACTTAACTGTCAGCAGTAATCTCTGAAAATAATTACAACGATTGTAAACATTGTTTTCCTATAAAATGTAGAATAAAGGCAAATGTTTCTGATACATTTTAGAAATGTATTTCGTGTTTTCGTGCCTCTGCCTTTTAGTATAATTAAGTTCCAGTTTTATTTATGCAATATAGTGGTGCCTCAGTGTTTGAATAATCCTGTTTTCCACCACGTCTTTTGTCCACCCTTCGTCATCAGCCGTTGCCAGTTGCATATAATCCCCCCACTGTCTGTCTTCCTATTTACATATTCCTGGAGATAACTGCAGACTGTGTAGATGCTTTGCCCCAGACCCCCTAAAATCTGGAAGTTTTGGATGAAAAAGGTAAAGTTGTGAAGACAGGGAGAGAAGAAGTAACTGTATGGCAGTGGCAATATTTGTGTATTTTTCCCCCTATTTCATTCTTAAATCTGCCCAATTGACACACATTTCCTTCTGAAAAGATAAGCTCCCTGTCAAAGGCTGCAAGAGATGTCTGGGACCCTGTGAATGAAGTGGGGGAATTACCTACTGGGGGGTTGGCAGTAGGGAAGGTAGGGTATGAGGGGTGAAGATGAAGAAGGAGGTGGGGGGGTTACCCTTATTCATTAGTCCGTCTGGGGTCCAAGGCGGGGTCACACAATGTGTTGGTTGTTCTCCAGACCCCCAGACCCAACGAGACACATTTAATGGCCACCGTTTCCTCTCCAGACTGAGGGAGAAAGAATGGGAGGGGCACAGAGGTTGGGGGCAAAGGTGGAAAATGAGAATGGACTTTAAAAGAGAGAGACGAAAGAGAAGAACAAAGGAGTAAAGGAATAATGAGAACACTGGATATGGTTTGGAAGGAGAGAAAAGAAATGCAAAAGTAAGGCAGGAGGGATTCTGGGGGACATGAGTAGAACATAACAGTGGATCATGTCCGATAGGATGTGTTAGAACCTGCACTGGGAGTGCATTCCATCTCTAGATATATCAGACTTCTTTTTCTTTCTCAAGGTTGAAGCCTCTCGGGTAAAAAATTAGGAGCAATTACAAAAGTTAAGTTCAAGGGTTAGAGGAATCACAAAATGTTCCCCAAAAAACAAATAATCACATTTGTTCTCTTTTCCAAATGTTTAACGTTTAATCTGTGATTTATTTGTGAACTGAGATCATGTTCAAATGTCACAAAATTCACGCAGACAAAAACATGCTGAGTATTCCAGTTGGGAGGATTTGCACCTGTTTCATAGAACTGAAGCAAAAGTGCCTTCTGTTCAGTCAGAAATACAACAGGTTCAGAAGTGATTAAAGAAGTTTACAAAAATATTTCTTCCATTTCTAAAATTGTAAAAAAAAAACCCTCCAGGTTAGTGACTGATGCTAAATTTTTTAAAACTCAAGTACATTTGCCTCAGGACATACAGTATTTAAATTGGAACGCTTTTACCTGCCACCTATCTCCTCACCTCTGCTTCAGCCTATCGGAAAAGCTCCATCCTTTAATATCACCCAATCATAGCTGAAGAACTTTGAAGGTTCAGTTTAGCCAATGGACGTGAAGTTCAGACTTTACGTCCAGTTGCCTAAACTGAACCTTCGAAGCTTGACCATGACCTGGATCGCAGAGAACCTTCACAGATACATAGCTGAAGACTCTCCTTTTTAATGGCTCAAGACTCAAGGACATCCTCACTTTGATCCGCAACCCTCCTTTGCCCCTTCACCGCTTGTGTTCCACTGGCCTCCCTAAGAATCCTTTCATTCTCCTGCCTCTATTCCACCACCAGTGTCAGGCTATAGAAGAAAGACTCAGATCTACCTGACTATGCAGAACAACTGCATTCAGCACCAACTTCTTTCCGGCTCAGAGCCTAGAACTTCTTCATTTCTTAATGTTTATGAAACGTTCTAATTGTAGCTTGTAGCTTTTTTTCATGTGAGTCTCTCCCGGTTAAATTGACTATATCAGTGTGAAATGAAAGCATCGGTGGATACTTGACTGTGATTATTTCCTCACTTAAAAGGTTTGGTTTTTATCGTGAATCCTGTTTCCTCACCTTCGCATTCCTGTCTCTGGGTATTGACAGGGTGAGCAATACCACAGATCAATGTATGGGGGGGGGGTGCATTTATAGGGATTACCAATGCTTCTTGACCCAGAATTATCAGCTGGTTATAGAGCATTACTCTGGGATCTATGCACTGTATTGGGTCCAGTATTGGAGAGACCTACCTGTTCAGCCTATACCATCCCTGTTCAACACTAGGAGGTCAGTGCGTACTACTTCAATGTAGAAAAAGGGAGAGGTTAGCTGCAGTGGATGGTTCTAAAGAAAGACAAATAAATATAAATTACAAATCTGTGGTTCATAAAGAATTTAAAAAATATTCATGAATCATAGTTATTTGTAATTTAAATATTTAATGTAGGCAGAAAATTGGGTGAGACTTCATGTCAAAGTCGGTTTATTAAATATGAAAAATAAAAGACAAAAGGGATTTGAAAACATTTAAATAAAATGGACTAACTTTCTTGAGACCTTACTATTTTTCCACATATTAAATCCTATAAATTCTGCTTTCCCAAAGAATCATTTTTTTACAGCTGTTTTTAACCTTGAGTTTCCAGTGGTTCTAGACAAAGGCTAACAGAGGACAGTGTTTCTGCAGAACTGGTTGTGGCTCCTTTTATGACCCCTGTACCAAAGACAAAATAAATATATGAAAAATAAATTACCATATGTGCTGGAACAGAACCCACAACTGATTGGTCCCTTTGACCAATTGAATATTTTATTTTCACAGTGTGTTTTCATTGATGATTTAAAGATCGAGTTATTGCACTTTTAACTTCAGTTTTGTTAAGACAGAATCACAGTTTCTTTTTGCTAAATCTAAGGTTTCTAGAGCTGCAAAAGGCTTTGGTTCACTTAATGTAGCAAAATCTGAACTTCTGCATTGTTTTTATTTCATTCTTTTGTTTGGCCTCGTCATGATAACAGATTACCCCCTCTGGAAAGTTTGGTCAAGAACCACTACTGTACCTTACTAGGAGGAATTCCCCCACAGGTTTCAAACATAATCAACAACTAACTGATTCTGCCTGAAGTTGCATTTAGGAGCAAAATAATTCTAGGAATTTATCATAAATCTGTGATTTCACAGTCAGTGATAAACCAAACGCTGCCTGGTTGTCCTTTTTAATATGATCAGTCCATATCACTTTAAAGGTCTCATTAAAAATACTTAATTATATTTAATTTAGATACGACTTATATTAGTCTGACTTTCCATCTCACACACCAAGACCACAGCTAAATTGTACTTTTTTCCGCTCTCTTGGCTGTGTTTGCTATTGGTTACAGTTAAATAACATTGATTAGCTGGCTTATTTAAATACACAACCACATTGCTGCAATGCCTTGCATGAACCATTTATGGTTAAATGCACACACTTCAAGGTATAGGTGTGATCTATAAAGGAAGGTCGCTTGGTTTTGTGCATGCTCATGATTTATGAATCAGGATTTTCGGTGTGTTTTGTGTACGTACAACTTTAGTGTGGATTCCACCCAATGTTTTATAAAAGAAACCTGAATTATAGACAATTTCCCTAGCCGGAACTACTGAGGCCGCCATTGTTGTTGGTTTCTGTTAAGAACTTCCTGGAGTGTCTTGAGAGAGTGCTTAGTGGCGTGCAGAAGGAAGACTTTGTGATATAACGGTTTTTGGTCTGACTTGAGGAAGCAGAGAGCAACTCTGTATTGGGTTAAATAAAGTCATAAAAGAGTCACACCATTCCGCCTGCATGAGCTGCCCCCTACCCCATGTAAAACTCAATAAAAATAGCGAGGCCATTAGGGATGGGAATCGAGAACCGGTTCCTTTTCAGAATCGGTTCCGTGTGCTCCGATTCCGTGGCATCGTTTGGCAGCTTGCTCAACGATTCTCTTATCAATTCCAGGCAGCATCAGAGCCTAGCACTGAGCAGCGCGATTTACGTCACGTTTTTTATGCAAGTTACGCAAACGGCATTCAGTAAGCAAGTAACCCGGCGTAAGTCTAGAAAAGCAA
>JAUZNJ010033276.1:0-38235 GCA_034780135.1 Jordanella pulchra
TGCGAGGGCCGCTCATCGCCGCTTGCGGCTTTAATTATATACTGAACTGAAAAAAAAAAAATCATTTAGCATCTCAAATGAAGCTAATTGTTTTATCAAAAGGTAAATGGTGCTGCTTTCAATATTCAATAAGAGAAGCACATTATGAATTATAATGAGAAACTGCAGCGTTCTAAGCACTGCTTCCCATTAAGGCTTTCCAAAGCTTTTTGTTTTTTCATGCAATAATGAACCACTTAGTAAAGCCTTTGGAAGTCCCTAAAACACATGTACACATATTTGTTGTTTTGGTTTGTTTTTGTTTTTTTGTTTAAAACCTTCAGAGAAGTTCTCTCTGAGTTTAGTTTAAACCAGAATCTTGCTGGCTGACTGTTAAACCTTCAATCAGAGCAGCACCAATGAGTGAGAGTTGGTGGTGAGCTGTGAGTCATTCCCGTCTACAGGCTCCCCCCCCCTCCCTTCCTTCACTGCTGTTCAATGCATGGAGGGGCAGACATGAAAACGGAGGTATTTGGAAGATCTTATAAGTGACGGTGGTGCTGTTGAGACCGACTGTAACTTGGTGGAAAAAACAAAAAACAAAAGAAACGTTCCTTTTAATTAACATATCAAAAGCAAAGAGATGCTGATTGACTTTTGAAAAAAAAAAAACAAAAAAAAAACTGCAAATCGTTGGGAACCTTCACTGCTAACAAGCAGAGCTTTGAATTAAATATGGAGGTAGTGTGCAAAATGAATCAGCTGCTCTTTTAGAGAAACAGTTCTTGTAAAGTTTTTATCCTGTTAATGACTTTTTAATCAGTGTTTTGTTAAATCTATTCCATCCATCGTTTGGTTTCCTTTTCCTTGTCAAGTAAACCTGAGAGGCTCATTAATGTGGCAGGAAAGGTGACTGGAGTGCAGCAGGTCCAGCTCCAAAATA
Source organism: Jordanella pulchra (assembly GCA_034780135.1). NCBI lineage: Eukaryota > Metazoa > Chordata > Actinopteri > Cyprinodontiformes > Cyprinodontidae > Jordanella > Jordanella pulchra. The sequence goes on from JAUZNJ010033276.1 coordinate 923, forward strand.
ATAACTATATGCAGGGAGAGACTAAGACTAAATCCATCTTCCTCTTTTAGTGAGGCTGACCCTCCATCTGGTCACGGCTTTAGGAGGCCTTAGACTAGAACACGGCACAGACCTTCCTGCTGCCATTGCTGAGCTTAATCTCCTTGGACTGATTCAGCGTTCAGATTAGACCACCTCATGGTTTCCTGACTGCACCTTGGTGTTTGTTAGTCACTGCACACTTAAATGCACCATGTGCTAAGATGTATTAACAGCATGTGTTGGTAATAAACCGTCTCAACTGATACTTGATGTTCTACTGAGCTGTACAACATCAGGGACTGATTTTTTATTTGTTTGTTTGTTTCTGCATGATTGTGACCTTTCTGCATACCTTAGCAGGCCTGTGTAAGACTGCGTGGCCTGTTTTAGTATAGCTTGTTGATCATTTACTGTCAGTTTCTGTCTTATGGAAAAACTTGGTTCAGATTTTAGTGTCGAATGTTACATCGGTGTGCCAGGGTTTCTCCAGCAGACTTTGCAGTGAGCCAAGCTTAAAATCAGGGAAATATGAGCTGCAGCAGCCAAAACATTCTCGATTTTACTGTGCTGATCTGCATAATGACTGACTGGTGGAAAATACCAAGCATGAGGTTCTTTTAACCAATTTTCTAATGTTAAATTCCCTCAGAAATGTTAACAGATGTACTAGCTGGTGTTGATCTTTCTGTTACTTGAGATTGATGCAATATTGTCGTTTTATATTGGAACCACAACAGGAGTTCTCTCATACCTTCTCTGGTGTGTTGACATATTTGTTGAACCTTTTAAAGGCGTCAATGTTGAACTTCATAAGCTCTCCCAGCAGATCAAAGTAGCTCTGAAGGACGTCTCGAGATGTACAACCACTGTCTATGATGCAGAAGAGGATATGCTGTCCAAGGATGAGCAGAGACCAGTTAAAATCCTTGCTTTTTAACAGGACTGTCTTCATGCAAGACAGGTAGGAAGACAATCTACGTACCTCTAACAGGCCCCTCTTTAGAAGAAACGTTTGGTCTGCATAAGATGTTGCTCCTCTGAGAAAACTTTCCACTGCCCTAGCCTGCCAGAACCTAAATAACAGTCACCAAAAAAAGACAGATTATGTCTTAAAAACTGCAGACATGAATGTGATTTAGTTCATCTGAACTATAGTAACAATATGCCTGATATCAACCTAAATGATGAGTCAGGAGGTTCCCTCTTCATGACAGTGAGCAGTCGTGTGAGGAGACCCTTCTTTCCATCACAAACTAAGCTTCTGTCTGTGTTGACCAGAGCCTCCACCTCTGGGATGTTTGCCTTCATGGATATGGCACTAAGTTCATTCAGCTCCTGGTTGTTCAGGAGGAGGTACTTGTTCCTAAAACAGAGAAGCCGTCTTACAAAGTCAGAAACCTCGAAGCATAATATCAGGATAAAGGAGAAGAGTCATTTAGAGCACTTACTCATGGTGATCACTGAAACTTTGAAGCAGCCGCAGGAACTGTATTTTAAAGGATATTTCCTGTGACACAAGCAACAAGGATCCATTTAAAATGTGATCATTTACAGATTTTCTTTCATGTAGAAATGAAAAGCAGAAGGTGAAGAGGTTCATACTGGACTGCAGTCGCAGTTCTCATTCTGGCCGTGCACCACGTGGTTTGAAGCTGTGTATTTCCTCCAGATGAGCTTGTCAAATAGGTTATTGAGCCCTGGGATAAGGCGGAACTCAGCCAGCATTTTATGAACCTGCGAAACAGAAAAGAAGGAATAGAGCCGAGTTCAGCTTCGCTGAAAATACCGCGTGTTTAACTCTGAGCACGGGAGCAGTACCTGGTTCCTCTGTCGGCCCATCAGAAGGACACAGAGCACGTACAGCACTTCTACCTTGTACATGATCTCATGGACAGTCTTCATGGACTGCGGCAGCCTGTGCCTCAGAGGGCTGGTGGCCAGAGAACTCTCATCCGACGACTCTGAAAACAAGACGAGCTGAATTGCATAGAATCCAAGCATTGAGGGGAGGCGGCATTAGAAATGCGCGGCGGCTCACCTGTGCTGCTTTGCTCGGCCTCCTCTGTGGCCATTTGCATGAGCGCATCAAGCACCAGTGCATTGTCCAACCATGTGTACCAGTCCTCCAGCTCCTGCAGGAAGTTTGCTCCTGTGGCTTCAGACACCTTTCTAGTGGCCAACTTACACAAGCGCTCAATGAAGCCAGGGATGTTTAGAAGAGTAACTGTAGAAGGAGCACAGATCAATAGACTGTTTTCTTTATCTGACATCTGTTCACAATAGTAAACGTACCCTGGTTGACCTCGGCACGAGATGGGCTTGCATTGCGCTTCTGTTGAGCATTTTTGGCCAGTAAAGTGTGCTTGTCGTCGTTTCCTACATCTGGTTCTGAGATGGTGACAGAGAGGATGCGGCAGAAGTTGGCCAGCTGCTGCTGGTCAAAGCTTTGGACCAGGCCTGAGAGGTTAGGGATTGCTTCTAACTGGATCATCTCCTGAAACATGGAAACACACACGTTACCATCACATCCAACCGACGGCTCAGGTTGCAGCAGATAACATCAGATAACGGATCTACAAGAATTAGCTTATTTTAATGAACAATAATTAAAAACACAACATTTTGCTTTGAGTCCCAGTAAAGATAAAACTTTACTGGTCCCATCAGAGAACTCCTCACCTTTTTGACTCCAAGAATATCTTCAATGAGTGTCGCTGTCTGCAGGAAGGTCTTCTTGTTTGTCATCAGAGTGAAGAGAAACAAAACGAAATCGTCCCTTGATGCCAGGGTCTTTGTCACCCCCTCTGTCTATAGTCAAAGAGAAAACATTGAGATTTGAATTTTTATCCTGTAAACAGATCAAATTAAAAAATCCAAAAGAGAAACATAAATAAAAAAAAAAACTGTATGAAGGCTTAAAGCATCTTTAGTTTTATCCTGAATAAATACTCACACAAATACAACAGTTGTACAGAACACTAAGGCAGTCTTTGACCAACTCATCATTCACTGTTGGAATAGGAAAATAAATGTTAGCAGGAAATTTACAGCTAACAAAAAGAGTTGTAGCTGTGGGGAAATATAAGTTCCCTTTACCAAAAAGAAGAAAACCAGACAAAGATGACATTTTGAAGCTTTTTTTGACTCACTTTTGGGTTTCTTCTTCTGCATAGTAAGAGTGGGTCTCATTAAGATTTCCACAAGCAGCTGTGAAAGGGAGTCAAAAGTACAGCTGTTACTTTAAACCCAAGCAGATATATAAGCTTTACAAGGCAATGGCTGAATGTTCTCAAACTTACATCGACTCCACCAAACAGGTCAAAGGTGTACGTGTTGGGAAAGGTAGATTCCTGAGCAGTCTTTCTGTCTTCTGTGACAAAAGACATGGCTTCCATTGAGAGCTGTGATGATAAGCTCTAGAGAAAAATAAAAGGAAAAGACACATCAGTATGAATTTTCTCATGACTGGGTTCTAAAAACCAGGAATAAATCATTTTAGACTCTTCCACTGCGACTGCACTGCACCTTGAGATAGCCGTGAGCATGGGAGAGGTCGCTGTTAGGGTGGCTGCTCTCATGGAGCTTCTGCAGCAGGTCAGGGATGCCATGCCACTTGGCGGGTTTGTCTCTCTCCTGAAGCAAGCCTCCTGGGAGCTACAAGGCAAAAGACACAACTGTAAGGCTGCAAGTCCATGGAGCAGATGTTTCCTATATAGACCGAAACCTTAGCATACAATTTAGCATAAGCTTAAAGAAACAAAAGGGAAAAAAAAGAGGACAAAAGATTAATAAGGAGGTTTATGAAATCATCTTTCAAACTAAAATGTATAAGAAAAGAAAGAAACATTAAAGCTAAATTTATCTCATGCTCCTTTCAGGATACATCACTTCCAATGTTTACACAGTGTGCCTTATATTGCCTGTACATCTATATTAGTGTGGACAGCGAGCTGCAACAGAGAAAAATCAGGCTGTGTCAAAGAAACGCTTGTTTTTTTTCTTAGTAGTGAGCAATGATGTTAAGTCAATGTGAGCTTTTAGGTGATTGTTTATTGCAGGCTTTATCTAATCCGTGGGTTCCTTTGAAGTCCCTGTAAAGTGGTTTCATTGTGGTAGCTTAAGAGTTTTCAAGAATTAAGCTGGAAATAATGAATTTCCTACTTTGCCTTCTTATGTGAGAGATACAACACAAAAAAACTACTTTTAGGATCTAGAACAGAAAATCTCTGGAACCATCAATCGAGCTCAACTTCGAAAAAGAACTGCTGATCCACTCAGTGTTGATTTGAGTGTGATTAGATGCTGACTGTTTACAAACTATAAATACAGAAAGGTCGCCACAAAAATGATAATTCTGAAATAGAGGATGGCTTGTGAGTAACTGGACAAAGGAGGAGAGGAATTTAATCACTGAAACCACTTTTCTATTATTTAATGATCAGAGAGAATTTAGGTTTCATCCACATGTCATTGAAATTTACAGAGGGTGAAACCTGGTGCTTCACTAATGGTGTTTTCAGTAGGGGATATTTTCTGCAGGCCAAAGCTATTAAAACAAAACCAAAATTCAGTCTGAATGTGAGAATATGCGTTTGAAAATGTCTTTCATCTTGGATGGATAATAACAAAAGAAAATAAACAAAAATAAATCCTCAAGTCACCACGTATTTACCAAACAAACCCTAAACTTGTTGTCCAGCAAGTAAGAATGATATTTTAGCAGCATCTTTACCTTCTCCTATTCACCTTAGACTGAAAAGGCAAAAAATAAAATCTAAAAATCCTATGCAAACAAAAAATGTAAACAAAGTACTATATAAACAGCCAGGTGTGGATAAATATAAACCTTTAAAAATATCCTTAGTCCATTTTTATCACCGATTTCAAAAAATATTCCAGCATAAGCTCTGGTGAAAACACCTATCTATTTATTTATTTTCTAACTGTTTATTTCATAAATATGAACTTAAAGGAATCACTTTTGGGGATTCAACAAAAACAATATGTTGATTGATGTTTTTTTTTTTTGTTTGTAGAAATGTAATAAACAGAGCATAATACCTCAATAGATAAAAGATAAAGCATTTCATTCATATATCAGTTCCTTTAAATGACAACAAACTACAACACTTGAATTTTTTTCTTGATTAATTTTACATGTTCAAAATTAATTTCTTATTTCAACCTAGTCCCATATCATTTACTGAATTCTAGTCTAGCCCAAAAAATGTTAAGACTATATCTTTCAGTTGTTTTTCTGTTTTCTTTTTTTTTATTTCCCAGTTAATGCACCCCAGCCTTTATTTTTCCTTGTCTGTTTGTAACAAACATGCTGTTGGTTTGAAGAACAGTTTAAACAACCCAACTATGCCAAAATTTTACTTTAAAATTACAAGTATTTTATTTGACCATGACTTGGATTGCATACCATCACAAATTAAAAACCACAGTCTTTGCTTCTTCCATTACCAACATAATTGGGGGGAAATTGACCGTTCAGTGTGTCCTGAACTTTAGAGCCCTAATGAACTGACCCTATATTTTGGTCTACTTAATATTGCCATGGCTCTCACCTCTGATAATGGCCCTCAATTAATACCGCAGCGTTGTTTTTCTGCTATTTTAGTTTACTTTTTCATGATAAAACGGGACCTGCAACTTATATAGATATAATAGTATATAATATAAAATATAGATTTATTAGAATTTCAATACTAATAAGTAAGAATGATGTAAAAGTGACATAAATGCCATTTTGACATCTTAACACACTCGCAATATTATAAACTAGCCTGTCTTTTTACACTCCCAACATGTAGAGATTAAGAAAAACTCTGACCTCTAATAAAATGGTAATGTTACTGTTTTAAATAAATACTTCTTATTTCAACGTTTCTTGATAAACAAAAAGGTCTATTTCAGGTAAAAATATCACTGGATACTTCATAAATTCCAATTAGTACTTCTAATCATTTCGTAATTGTATTCAAATTATAGGGATTCATCAAGTCAGAGGTTAAAGCTAACAAGACAACCGTCACCGATCATATTTACTGTTCATGCTAACCAGCTGAAAACATGAGCTCTAGATTGTAAAACATTTCTAGTAAAAATTTTCTGCAAGTGGAAACCAAATTAAACGTGAAGTCATGCCCAGGCAGCTCTTAAGTACCGAACATTTATGGAAACGAGATTTATTGTAGTTGGTGCGTCGTTACGTAATCACCTAAGCGATTGGAACTACCTTTGCTAACTAGCTTTAGTTAGCCCGTTCGCTAAAAATACCAAAACGTACTGTTCTTAGTTCAGATGTAAATTATCTAAACGACGAAACAGTATGATTCGTAGTGTCATTAACGCCCTAGAGCCCGTTAAAAGCAAGAATGTTATGAGCTGAACCTATCAGGTTACATAGCTTAAACATAGGCGTTTATGCTAAGCTAATGTGGTGCTAACAACAAAAGATGCACTTCATGGGGAGCTTTTACATTAGCTGTGACATTAACATTATCCACTCGGCGATAAAACGCTTTAATTAAAATATATTATTTTGCGTTAAAACACGCTGTAATGTTGTGTCAACCTGATAAAGCTTAATCTGACAGGAGTGAAAACCTCATTAGCTAACTCTCCGGGAAAACGTCTTCATTTTCAGGTTTGGATCCAAGCGCAAGTCCCCGGACTCACTGGTCTACATTTCGGATGCATCCACAGTCAATACAGCCGATATTTCTCTTACCTGTGTGCCCCGACTGAACCCTTTGCCTGTTATTTTACTAGACGTTAACTTTGTGACTATGTTGCTGTTACAATTTCTTCTTTTCCTTCCACTGCTAGAGAACTCAGACCCCAGAAGCGTCGCCATTATTTCTTCTTCCTGAACCCAACTGTTTGGGCAGGAAGTGGAAGGCTTTAATTAAAAAAAAAAGGGAAATGACGCGCCATCTGGTGGTAAATCATGTGCACTGCATGTTTAGAATTTGTTCTTTGCTTTGTTCAGTAATGTCAACTCCAGTTTCCATTGATAGTCCTACACCGGATAACCCCTTACATTAAAAAAGAGTAATACTATTCAAGGAAATCTTAGAGTCTATAGAAAGAGTCATTCACAAATTTAGGGTGAGTAAATAGCTGAGACATCGTAAAAATTAGTAAAGATTTTATGTAGATAGGGATAGGAAGATTTTTTTTTTCGCCCCCAATTTAGACGGTCATATACATTAATATCACTATATCATCAAATGAATTGAAAAACACAGATCACAATATCATAATTTAATAAGCATCTTATGCATTGATTTACTAAATCTACGACAAAATTGGACACAACTGTGGATGTGATTCTGGATCTTAAAAATACTTGGGTCAGGAGGCCCTTACCACAAAAAGTATCAGAAAAAACAAACAACAAATAACAGATTCCAGACTTGGCAGAAAACAGTCAAGCCTGAAAGCATCAGTTCAGCTGTGAAGTACGGGGGTGGTAGAATCGTGTGTAGGTGTTTCCCTGCAGAATGAACTGGTGCACTTCACAAAATAGATGGTATCATGAGAGGAAATATATTAAATGTACATATTAAAATTGCATATCAAGATATCCGCCACAGAGTTAAAGCTTGGTGACACTAAAGTCTTCAGAAATCACAAGGACTGTAAGCAAGTCATCAAATTAGATACAAAGTGGATTAAGCACAACATAGTCAGGATAATGATGTGCCCATTACAAAGCTCTGATCTCAGTCTCAAAAACTAGTGATTAAAACTCAAAAGGTTTTTTGAAGGAAGACCCCAAACCAACCTGACAGTTACAGCACTTTTGCATAGATTAAAAAACAATTCTACCAACAAATGAAGGAAATTTATACACATTCTAAACATAACAAAAAAAAAAATCTCTGTCCCAATATTTCTGGCCTTTAACAAGAATAAATAATTGTGCTAACTTGGCTGATCTAAAGCAGGAAAAGTCTACTGACATCTTAGGGTTGTGTTGTGGTACACACTATCCTAATTCCTAAAATATACTGTTTGTAGAGGAATTGTCCACATTTTTCTTTATATTTTTAGATTGTATATATTTCACTTTATATTGTAGGAATGATAACTATGCTTTTCAGTACAAGAAAGCAAAACATTTAAAATATATTGATGGAACTGATGTGAGGATAATATATTAAAAAATAACAATCAGCTACATAATTAAAACTTTATTTTAAAAAAATGTTTCTTTGTCCCTTTTAACACAATAAAAAATACAGACTAAACTGATAAATATAAATAAAGTTCAGTTTAAAATCCATGTGTCCATCTTCTCCTGCTTTGTCCTAGTGCATGTGCCAATATCTAACTGTCTATGGGAGAAAGGTGGGGTCCAACCTGGAGCTTGTGTCAGTTTGTTGCAGACTGACACAGAGACATCCAACCGTGCACATATTCACACCTATTTAGAAATGGCAGTTAACAATCGTGTTTTTGGACTGTGGGACACACCCAGAGTACCCGGAGAGAACCCACGCATGCATGAGGAGAACATCCAAAGTCCATGCAGAAAGACTCTAGGCCAGGAATCAAACCCAGGACCTTCCTGCTGAAAGGCAGCAGCACTACAAGCTATGAAACTGTGCAGCCCGGTTTGAAACGCTGCTATTTCTTTTCTGTTCAACCCATTGCTTTGCATAATCTAACAAACGTTGGGGGGATCTTGTCTTTGCAATGACAGGGCCTGCTCTGGAATTATGCTGCATCATGACCCTCCCCCTGTTCATTGTCAGGCTAAAGACATTTTTGTCCAGACTGGCCTTTGACACATGAGACATAAGGCCCCCTTGTAGGAAAAGAACTGAATTATATTTGTACTGTTTTTTGTTTTATTATTATTTTTTTTTCAGAAATAAAATTGAACTAAAGATGGGCATTAAAAATATGCTATCCTTTATTATTATTATTAAATATTACACAATATATAATTTTGTAAAATGATTTACCTGCATTGTTGACAGACGAAGTTTCACATAGTTTTTTAATTTGTTTGTTGTTGGGTTTTTTTCAAAACATACTCCATAAAGTAGATTCAAAGGACGGTTCAAACAGTATTAGGTCACATATGTGGAAATTCAAAAAAAATTGTATATTTATAAATACTACGAACTGGAAAGAAAAACAACAAAGACAACAATCAGAGGAAAAAAGAACTGATTCAACTGCTGATGCAGTAACTATATTAAAGCTACAGTGTGTAATTTTTAGCAACATCTTCTAACTGGTCAGACCCCCCGCACCACCCCTCCACTAATACAGAGGCCATCTTGGTACAAAATGGCTTCCACAAAGATATCTTCGCTCCCATGTTATTATAAATAGCAATTTTTGAGGTAATGCAAACATAAAGCTTAAGACTTTCAATTAATAGATGATAATAAATTACATACCTATTTATATTACAGTTCTGTCAGTAAATCCCTGAAAATATTCCACACAATAGCTTTAAAAAAAAGATGTGCATTTCCTTTTACAGAGTTCAGTTATGGAATAATTTGGATCGTAATCTGTTCTTTGGTAAATTGTACAGAGAAAAGTCATGATATACGATATACTTGTGGAGTAATGTTGTGAACAGTGTCTCAGTAACGTTTTACCGTAGACGTATTTAAAGAAGAATATTAGTTCACGTTTACTGTTGTACTATATATGAAATTATATTAAGAGGTTTAGAAGTTTCCTACTCCTACGGACTTTTGTAAATTCTTTTTTAATGTAATCTTTTTTTATTTGCTTGAGTTACTCGATATATATGAACCTCAAAAACCTGCATACATTGGCTAAAAAGCCTCATTATATCACAAACACAACCTTTAGAACCTCTAATCCAAATAAAAGCCATTACATCCGCTCCAAAATTCCTGTCAATATATATTGATTTATTTGTGGAAATGATTTATTAGTAGCGTATAGATCATACTGGATTCCAAAAAACAAGAAAACATTTGCATACAATCATACTGCTGTTGTGTTAATAGACAATATTAAGTGACAGTTGTTATGAATAAGGTGAAACATTCTTTGCCTCTTTGCATTTCACTTTGCAGGTTACATCTTCTGTCTCTCTGCATCGTCCATCTCCCATAGCGACGGGGAACTTTGAGCGGTCTCCGAGGAGTGTAGTGTCTCAGCCTCTCCTCTGTTCCTGGACATTCCTCCACAGACTGTGTTTGGGCCCACAGAGGACCTCCTTCAGCTGTTTGCTTTAACTGCAGCAGCTCCAGGGCAGTATTTCACTCCACTCTTTCTGTTGGACTTCATTCTTTCAAACCGACCTTCCCGTATTTCCCTTCATGTGTCCCAGCTGTGATCTTTACACTCTGTTAACTGGAGATAGGAGCTGATGGCCTCCCTCAGCCCCTCACTCACCAGAGAGTGGTCTGACTCGGTCCTCTTCCTCTTGAGGATCACAGACCTTTAGCACAACAGAACAGATGATAGGTTAGAGATCTCCATCGGTTCAGTTTTGCAGAAATGCAGCAACTACAAAAAAAATATTGCAACTTATTTATCATGAATAAAGTCGAATTTTACAGTATCAAGCATCAGAATCTGGTGCAAACAGCATTTGACCGAACATGTCGTGTTGTGCAACACATGTGGCATCTAGTCAGTACAACCACAGCCTTATCTGGGGATAAGGCTTATGATCTTGTTTTCTCACTCCTCTGCATTAGTTTACCAGGACTGAATCAATGCTCTCTGAGCTAATGTCAACAGAAATAATGAGTGAAAACTGAAAAACAGAAGAGTCACACATTTTGGCCACTTTTCTCTAACCTGCTAATTTCCCTCCAGTTGATGGTGGGTCTCCTGACGGTGGTGGGAACCGGTCGGGGGTCATCCAAACCTTGGACGAAGCAAGGCGCCGTCAGTCGACAGCACAGCCCATCTGCAGTTTCTGTAGGGGGAAAGAATGGCACTAATGTCGGTTAAGCGAATTTAAATACAAAATTTACATTAAAAAATATGTTTAATTTAAATAAAAAAATACAAGGTGAAGATATCATTACAAACCTGAATAGTGTTCTACCAGGTAATGGAGGGAAGGGAATGTGAGTCCTGGAGAGATGTAGACCCAGGAGTTTTCCAGCTGAGAGATGCGGTAGTGCTTGACCGGATTGATGTCTGAGGAACTAATCCTTCGCAGGATGGAGAGTGAATAGCTGTCTAAGTGTTGAAAGAAAAACAGATGTAGCTGTTAAAATACACAGATTTAGGTCAAATGAATAGTTCACATTTGTTGCTTTTTACAGAAATAGATCTAAAAATGTCTTTCAGTAAAGGTTTTATCAGACATAACATTTTTTTGTTTTAGTTTGATCACTTCGTTTGTAGAGTTAAATAAAAAGGATTCATTTTACTTGTTCAGTGATCCAGGTTATTTTATCAAGCCACTCTTATGTAACTTTATTCATCATTCACAATCTGTTCAGAAACTTGGTTGCCAGTTATTGCTGAGACTTGAACAACATTTGTAAGGAAACCTGAAATTAATTACAACATGAATGTCCCAAAATTTAAAACAATACAGTAGAAATGTTGTTATCTCCAGGAGCAAAAAGGCGCGTTATCACAGATTCTTCCCTCCAGCAGCAGCACCATTTTGGAACCATCAGTTTTCTGAGCTAAATGAACAAGTATGTAAACCCATCTGTCATTTAGAGTTATTTTATTTATTGTAAACAGTCTGCTTTTGGTTTATTCAAAAATATAAATGTCCATGTAGTCTTTAAATCATCTGATCTCGATGCATATTTCTTTAATAACTGCACAGTATTATTCTCCTTTGAATAAATTTACCCTGACTGTATAGACTCTTAATTCATTTTTTAAATCTCTTTCTGTGTGTCTGCAGATTTCCTTTTTTTAAAGCAAACTTTATTGCAACTTACTTCCCAGCACAGGTTATGGTCAAATTAAACGGTTAATCACAGAGGAAAACCCAAAGCAAGCTAACCTCTGTTTGTCTCTGATTCTCGGATCAAGAAGGCCCCACTCTGGTTGCTGGGATTTCTAAGAAGTTCTTCTGCTTTATACCTGCTGATCCCTGTGTACAGCCACCTGCAGCAAACAATACAGAGACGATTAAACCAATATTCAGCAAGGTTGAGCCAGTGGGTTTTAACACGTGTTAAAAAAGTAATCTGGCTAAAGTTTTCAGATCTGGAAAACCCCCTGGAACAACATCAGAGCAGATTCCCCCCTAAGGAGGAGGAGGGAAACTGCTGGAGGTTGCTCATGTCACTGGAGAGAATAAATGTCTTGTTCCAGACATCAGTCTCCGCTGAGGTACAGCTCACCTACACAAAAACTCCTCCCACCTCTAATGGAACTCCCCTCCTTTTATTATATTATAGCTTTCCACAATGAAAGCCTCTCACCTGTCAATCACCCTGGCTGTGTAGTTGGTAGGAATGTAGCTCTCACGGCCTGTGCTTGAAGATCTCACCATCATAAAATCTCCATCACTGTATCAGTAAAAGCAGACGGTTATTTCTTTTTTTTTTGCATGCCTCAGTTTTCATGGGGATGAAAAGAGATCTGAAGCCACACTTACTCTGAGACGATGCTTAGTCTTTCTCCCATTCGCATGGTGAGTTCTGTGTGCTCTAACGATGGGTAGTCGTATAAAGAGACAATCACACTTTCCTGTTCTACTGCAGAGATCAGATCAGGGTTGTTTAAAGCTGATTTTTGCTTTAAATTCATTTCTATTTTTTTTTTTTTTTTTTGTATGTTTTTTTGGGTTCGGAGCTTACCTGGCATCCCAGATTCGGGCTGATTTTCCAGGACCGTCCTATTCGAATGACATCTGGTGAAGCAGGTGCCCATGTTCTTGCTGGTTTGCAAAATTCATGAGAAAAGAAACTCAATCAGAAATGCTGGGAAACCCAGCAAGCCTTTTAATTGTACCCATCCTACTAATCATTACATTATGACTGTGCAGCAAGAGTGGCAACAAAAACGATCTGTGATACAGGAAGGCGCCTAACCACAACAAAAAGCCCTGATGATATCCTGTGTTAAATTTCCATGCAACATGTAAGCGAGGGATACAGTCTGCGCTCTCAAAGGCTAGAAAAAGACAGACTTTCTGCAAACGCATGAAGACAATCCATATAGTCTGTAAAAATATCTTTGTTTTCTCATTTTAACAATAAGAGTTTAGTTTACTAATACACCTGAGGAAGAAAGTTTAATAATCCAACTTTGTGCTTAAGGTGAGAGAAAAGGGGCACAATAAAATGAACTCACCTAGTTTAATTGATGCAGAAATATTTTTAATCAGATCTTCCAAGAGTTTCCCGTAAATTCCAAGCCTTCTTGCAGATAAATCCTTATCTCCTTCTAGCAGAGAGAATCCCCTTTAGTGTGAGCTACACTCAGCTCCCTCCTCTGCTCTGCTCTAATAAAGGCTGCTGTGTTTTTGCAGCTGTGTCTAACGTGGGCTGACTGTAGAGAGGAGGTCTCCCGCTTCGCCTTATGTATGACATCCAGCTTCCTGTGACGTGCGACTCTCAAAACATCTGACTCAGATCAGTCTGAGATGGTCTATCCGAAGCAGACCTTGGGGCTAATACGCACCACCTGTTTATGGAATGAACTGCGCCTCTACGTGAGCAGCTTTTGCACGTACAGTATTTCTTCTGGTGTTGATTGTCGTGGGTTGATTTGGTGACATCATTTTATAGGAATAATTCAATTGTAATCAGGCACTAGAAAGGCACTGGCTGGTTTCTCCATCAGCCCACTGCCACCCAGCTGTGTTGAAACGGGAACATCTGATAAGAGCAAAGCTCTGCAGAATCTTCTGCCAACCTACTGCTATCATTTCTCACCAGCTAGAAGTTTATCATGATGTCGATGCAGCAAAAATAGACATTAAACTTTCACTCATGCATATTACAACCCAGATGATAGAAATGTATAGGATGATCAAAACTATATATATATAAAAAAAGTGTATTTATTATTTAAATCCAACTTTAATTTTCTCCTTGTCATTATAAGAGAAGTAGAGATGGTGAAGTTTTAACTGGTTTGCAAAATCCATCTGTAACATTCTGGCTTTAAAATCTTCTAAAATGTTATAAAGGCCTTAATTATTAAAGACGTATATCCTATTGGTTGCTTGGCATTAAGAGAACCATCCTAAATCTGAAACAATCACATGAGGGAGTGATGTACTTCAAACAATAGATGGCAATAGGAAACGGGATCATTGGGTGGAAACTTTGATGCAGCAGGGAACTAACTTTTGGGCACAACTTGGTATTTTATTTAACAAATATACAATTTAAGGAACTAATGGCCTTTATTGAATAGAGACAGAAAGTGTGCAGAGATGGTGTCGAGCACAGAACACCTGTGCATAACCCAAAGTTAGTGACATGGTGGCTTAAGGACAACAAAGTGTCTTCATGTGGCAACTCATGTCCTGATCCCAGTCCCAGAAACAGCTGGTGGATGGTGCTCACTCTGTCAGCTCGGCTGTCTGATCCAACGTATGTCGTTACGTCAAACAAAGATGAAGGCAAAATGGAAAAGTTGAAAATAAATTAAGAACGCACCCCCCTAAAACCATATCATTTCAAAGTGTTTGTTTCTGTTATGTAATCACCGCAGAATATGCATAATAATTTCGGATTGATTGGAAAATCTTGCTTGCAGCTAAAAAGACTATTTCGGCAGTAATGGAGCAGAGATAAAAGGTTTGAAGTTCTGCATGTTCTTAATCAGCTAGGCTTTCTGAGAAGCAAAGGGAGAACAGTGAACGGAAAGGATAAAAGAACAGATCAGATTGGTGCTGAATCACCAGAGCGGTGTTAGGTTAGCAGCTGGAAAGTCAGTTATCAGCAAGGAACCAGTGCAGCCACAAATATTGGTGGGGTGTTCTGAAACTGCACTGTACAGGATTTAATCATCTAGTGCAAACAGATCACTAATGATTATAACCCAGCTCTGCCATTTATAGCTTCATTGATGCAAAAAATCTAAAGCAAAAGCTTTGAAAACAATGAAGCTCAATCTTTATGATTATATCTATGTCACCTTGTAAATGTAGAAAAATGAGAGAAAAACTAGAACCTTCCTGCATAGATGCGTTAGATTTTGTTCCACTTGGCTCTCTCATAAAGCAGCTGATCATTGTTTTATTTTGTTGTTTTTTTTTTTTAGTGTGGGTGCTAAATATAGACGGCCTCATCTCCGACAGCAGCAGTTATCACTCAGAAAGGAAACAAGAGCATGTGTGGTTGGAAACAATCTCACCACTGTCACCTCGCTTTTCCACTAAGAGAGCAGGCAAAGTACTAGAACTTACTGCTGCGAGGTACACGTTCTTTGTCGTCTCATCCAAACATGACTCTGGTCGCTTGCATGCCACTTTTATCGTGAGAACAACGCAGGCGGCTTACTGGCAAATAAAGGACAGCGGACATGTGTTCATCTCTTGTAGCTTTATTCAGTAGTAGAAATGAGCTGAATCAGCAGACGGAGAGAAGCCTTTTTTTTTGGCCCCTAAGTGACAGGACTGTTACATTTTTCACATCTAAACCCTTTTGTTAAAGGTTGGTAAAGCATTGCTGAAAAAAAAACAAACAACTAATGCATTCAGCTAAACATCAACACAGAACAGAAAGACCAAAAAAAAAAAAAACAGATGCAGATGGTGAGTTGGATTACAAAGGGAAGCTGAAGAGGTAACATGGAGGACAGCTTTCTAGAAAGACCTCACCTCCGCTGCCGTGGCTCTCTAAAGGATGCCAGTTATACCAGATAGTTATGCTGTAAAACAACAAAAGCTAAATAAATTAGTTTAGCTTTTTTTCTTTTACATGTTTATTGTAGAATTTACCCCCCCCACCCGAAGGCTTTCAGTCAAAACTAGCTTATTTGGGGATGTTCCATAACTTCATCTGCCTCCTATGAGGTTTGGGAAGATTTCCGTCCATCTGTCGCATCCTGCTCCGGTGAAGCTTGGTTGATGGAGAACAGCAGCAGTTCTTATTAGAAATGTACTTTTGGCCAAAAGGCAACCAACTATTGATGATTGTCTCCATCACAAAATATAAACAATGCATTGGAACTTCTTTGTGCCCCTCCCCTGACGGTTACCTTCGTACAACGAGATATTTAAAATGTAATCAAAAGGCGCTTAAACCAAACACTGCAATGAAAAGGGCTGTTTTTAATAGTCGGATCGAACGGGATAAACGCCACATCAAACCCAGAGATAGATTTAAAATGAACCATCACGGTTTCATTATTTTACGTCACAAATACCCAGTATCTTTACAGGCCTGTGCAAACTTTCAGAGACCCATTGTACACCAACGGGTACCAGTACCGTTTATGAACTCTGACGTTTTCTTTGCACGGTGGTCAATTTAAAAACAGAAACACGGTGATTCACAATGTTTGGAAAACAAATGTTAGAAATAAAAAAAAAAGAAGAAGCTCCTTTAAAACAGAGTATTTCTACAGTGTATGAAGAGGTTTAAAACAAGACAAAATAAATACACGGTTTGACAGCGGACTCAATCCAATGGTTTAAAACATTTAAATATACAACATCTGAATGTACTCCTGGTTTATGTTAGTAACGGGACTTTGACAGTATATATATATTTATATATATATGTGTGTATAAGATATTCTCTAATATGCATCTGTTAATATATTTATTAGTTCCTCCTTTCTAATCACGCACACTCCCCCGGCGTTGAGTTGCTTTGGAGCAGGATGAGCGAGAAAAGAGAGGGAGAGAGGAGACATATAAATTACTATGGGAGTGTGCAAGGAGGTAGGGAGTGGGGGGGGTTTAACAGGACACCTCCATGGTCTGAGGTGCCACCTGGTTGTCCAGGCTCCCAGCGGTTCCCTCCAGCAGGTTGCTGATGTTGTTGCGGCTGCGGCTGCTCTCCATGGAGGTGATGCTGGAGGAGGAGGTGGTGCGCGAACGAGCCAGGCGAGTCATTCCCGCTGTAGGCACTGAAACAGACAGGCTACGTTAATATTCCACTCACGCTGAAAAACACAGACCAGAGCGACGCAGGAAAACAGACGCAACAGAACAGAAAGAAAGAAGAAAATAAATGTTTCAAAAAAAAAAGGTGCTTACCATGCAAGCAGTTCTCAGATTTAAAAAAAGACTAATTGGGCTGAAATAAAAATAAAGGCGTGACTGAGAACTGCTGAATGTGTCCACGGAAAGAAAGAAAGACAGAAAAAAAATTACAAGCAATACAAAGAACAGAGCACGGCATTTGCAGCAGCAGGTCATGCAGCAGTTGGACACCGGAATAGGACATGCTGACTGAACGGACTGAGCTCTAACCAGGGGATGAATGTATGCAAAAAGCTGCTCTAAAAAGGCCAACAGAGGCGTCTAAGGGCTCTCTAGGCAGCTTTCTGCACACATCCAGCATTCAGTCTGTGTAGAAGATTAAAAGGCCATTTGGGTTCAAGGCCTCCCGCTCTAGAGTCCAGTACCTGATTCGTTGCTCAGGTGACTGAGAAGAACGTAGGGAACTGAAGGCGATGATAGGAGGAAAAGAGGAGAAAAGGAGGTGTGAAAAGGTACAATCTGATGTTTTTTGTTCTTTTCCTGTTTACAGAGGAGGCTTTGTTTGAGAGCTTGGCAGCGGCTCGCTAGCAACAAGAGGTAAGAAATCATAGCATGTGTGCACACTTTGAATGTTATTTCCTGTGGTCTGTGGCCATTTCCTGGAGCATTTCACACTGCCCTGATGTGTTAATGAGGGAAAACACACTGAGCTGCTCAGTTTTATTTTGCACACTTTCGCTGCATGAAAACAGGCCTTTTTAATCTGCTCTAATCCTGCAGTGACATTTACTCAACAGGTGGACTCAGTGGCCTTTAGAGCAATGCTAAAAACACTGGCTCCACCCAACGGCAGCTGCCATGGTGACAAATGTGAGAGCAAAAGAAAGATGATAAACTTTTCACACGTTGGTACTTTGCAGTACTCATTAAAGCGCTTAAGATTTTTTTCCTCATTTTGTTATATCAATATATTACTGGGACTTTATGTGACACACCCACAGAAAACAGCTGCATAACTGAAGCGGAAAGACAATAAGGCATGTTGTCTCTGTTCCTTTTTATTTTTAATGAAAAGAAAACTCTAAAAAAGTTAGGATTCATTTGTATTATAATGAAATCCAGTGAAACCAGATGACCCATGAAGTTAACTACTAAATAAACAGTCATAAATGAAGTACACTATGGTTAATTTAATCCAGCTGTTCATTAAAGGCTGCAGAGGTTTATTAGAGAACATTGGTGGAAAAAACTAAAAAGTTTGCTACAGTCTAAGATATGGACGCAGGAAACAAGTGGGAGGTGATGATCTGGTCCCTTTTGCAAACCGTGAAACGTTGCAGAAAATGAACATCTTCAATGATCTTTAGCACAGCATCCAGCCCTGGGAAAAGTAGCAGAAAGATGCTGTGGAGATGCTTTGTTCAGCAGGGACAAGAGAAGCTGGTCAGAGTTGATGGGAAGCTTTATTTGTAAGAAAGTTCCAGTTGCTAAGCTAAGATAAAGCTGATGCTAAAAAAACACAAACAGACCCATTCTCATTTGATTAAAGTGTTGCACTCGATATACGTATATAACCTGAAGGTTTAAACTGCTGTCATGAAGAAAACCTCCCCTAAAAAAAACTAAACTGGGGGGAGAGAGAGAGAGAGAGGCAACAAAATGACAAATGTTAGCTGCACTATGGCTACAAGCTAATACTACAACAATAGTGTTTAAAAACTACTTAAAGTCAAGCAAAGCTTCTGCATCTGCAACAGTAAACCTCCAGGATGACGTTAGCTAAAGCTAGGTGATCAACTACTAGCTTGATCGACACAGACGTCTCATGAAGCTGGACTAAAACCGACAATTTAGCAGATAGAAGAGGAACCGTCCCTGCTGCTATAGTTGATCACTGCAGAAAGTCGAATCCTAAATAACAAGAAAGGCAGAAAATGAAGAAAGCTGCATCTCAATGAATTCCATCATTGTTTGTATGCATCCAGATCTGTTTTAAAACAAATATACTTCAGTATAGTATATCAATCAACAGCAAATAGAAGAGCCCTGTGGGAGGCTGAAGATAAACCATCAAAGAACTGAACAAGTGCCAAGAATTCACAAAAATACTAATGATACTCCATAGTGTTATAAGGTCCACTGGTGTGCAAACCTTTAAATTAAATGTTGTCTGAAGAAGGACTTTACTTGTTAGTTTTGCCCTGATTAAAACACTATTTTTGTCATACTTTCATTTTGTTGCTCTTCACTATAAATAACCTCTTCCTTTAAAGAATAAAGCTGGCGGCATATTAAAGATGGTATCAACCATAAAAAGATTTTCTTGGGATCTAGTTTACTATCAGAGGAACCCTACTTCAAACAAAGGAGCTGAGAAAAATCTAGAAAACTGATGTTTAAAGACATTTTCCATCCAGCCTGGTGGCAGCGTGAGCTAAAGGAAGAGGAAGGGGTAAAACTGTGAAACGTTCAGAGTGAAAGGTTGAGTACTGACTTAGAGCGCCTTCATATCAATACTTTTCTGAATTTCTAAGCTTTTCGTTATTAAAATAATAATAACAACCACTTTAAAATTATGCAGGTATTGAAATGTGCTGATATTTCACATAAACTCTTCATAGTACTCAAAAAACTAAAGATAACACTTTTGTTACGGCTCACATTCTTAGACTTTTCCTACCTACAGAAAACACTAATTTATCTAAAATATTGTGTATAAATCTGTTCAAATCTATTACAGCACTTCACTCTTCCCCAATGAATCTATTCAACCAGAATGCTGCGTTCATATTTTAAGCCATCGTTCACCGATGTTTGTTGTAGCAGTGTGACAAATTGTGTAAATGTCAATTGTTATAAATGACGCTGCAAGACTTTTTTTTTATCTGTGTGAGAAAGAAAAACAAGCTAGTTGTGTTTATTCCTTTTGTTTAAACACTTTTCCCTGAGAGCAGAACTTGGGAGACGTGTCTACCGATGCACCGTGACGCTCCCACCATTGGTGCATCGGTAGACAGTTGTGCATAGAAAGGAAAAGCACACCGAAAGGGTCATTTACAAACACCCACTCTGGGTTGAACAGGAAGGTAATTGCTGTTCAGAAAACCTGAGTGCGATTTTCAGACACCGTCCTCACCTACTGGCAGCAGTGAGCGCCACACGCTGCAAAGAGCACAGAGGGAGAAACATTAGCATGAATAGGGTCCCAAAGGCTGCTCCTCCGTGACGGGGCTGCCAAAAAGCACCTCTATTGATGCTCCTCCAGACACCCCCCCCGTCACATTTCAGCTGGGTTGTTAAGCAACAAGCCCCAGCGAAAAACAACCCTGGTTTAAGGGTCTTTTGTAATTGTGCTCACGTCAACAGGAAACTCAGGAGGTAAACACGGACAAACCTGAACCACAAGAACGTCATTCTGAAGCGGCTTGCAACGTGACCACCGAGTCAACTAGCTGAAACCAGAGTTACTATATATACATATAAATATATGTAGGTAGATGTTTGAGGACCTTTGACACATAAAAACAGGACAGATGTTTACTTACTATATCCCATCCCCTGAACAAAGTACTTGAACGCCTCAGCGAGCTTCCCTGGCTGCAGATAAAAAGCAAAATAAAATATGAGAAGATGCTTCAAATGTTAAAAACCTGGATGTTGTGCTTCTAAAAAGAAGAAATTAAAAACCGACCTGGACGACTTGTGGCAAACCTCCACAATCAGCCATCTAAAGAGGAGCATTAGCACCCTTATTAACACATCATTATTACCTTTAAAGGATCATTTTCTCTTAATTTTAGATAATAACACTCCTCACCTTTAGCAGAGTGGTCTTAGTGGGGTTTAACCTGGAGTTGCACTCCACCTGAAACATCAATAGATGTCAGAGAAATAATGACCTTTTTATTTCTCCCCAGAACACCTGATGTTCTGTAACCTACCACAGCCTCTACAGCAGGTGATGTGTCCCCAACCACCAGCAAGGCAGGGCACCTGGAAGGATGAAAAACACAAATGTTTAATGTAACGCTGAGCTCTGAAGACGTAGAACACAGAGCAGCACCATCATAGCCTCAACACCTACGTTAGTGTGTTCACCGTATCCTCGTTTAACCCCACGATGGGCCTCTCGATCTCAAGGTCACGGCGGCTGGAGGAAAGATAACATGAGATGATCAAATGATGGGAATTTAGATAAAAAGAATTTTTATTTGTGTCGACTTTAGCTGTTTACTAGGAACAGTAAACTAAATCTAGAGAGGGAGGAAGTATGCATGTTCCTGAACTCACTACTGGTAGGAGCCACAGAACAGGGCCAGGTTGTCCTGGTTGATGTCCTGGGCGATGTGGAGGCGGTAGGTCTGGATCAGCTCCTGGTTTTCTGTCAGCTCCTCCTGAAGGACGAATTACTTCACATCAGATCAAAGCTACATACATGAATACAATGTCCTTTGCACTATAGTAATGTCCCCCTCAGCATGATTCTGCCACTACTATGTTTTCCAGTGGTGTGTTCAGGGCGTGTTGCTGTTTTGTTGGTTTTTTTGTAGCCAGAACTAATGTTTACATGCTGGTAAAAAAAAAAAAAAGTGACTTTTTCCTCTAATCTTAACATTTTCTTCATTTGCTAACAGCAAACCAGACTCCCTTACTTCCATTAAGGCTACATTTGGAGTTTGCACAATTATAATCCTTCGTATGCTCCACAAACATAACATAGTTATTTTCCTAAAGGCTCCAAGAAAAAGGAAACATTTCTTGCTGGCAAGGACATTTTACACTTCCCAACAAAGTGCTGAACTCCCAGGAAGTCTTCATAAGGCTTTCCTTGCAGAGCATAAATAACTCTCCACACATTCTCCCACCTCAGCAGTTGGTCTCTGAAGCTTCACTCCTCAGATTTGAAATTTTTTAAACAAAAAACTTTGTGCAGCTTTCTTTTTTTTAGCTTGATGGTTATGCTTTAACATTAAAATTTCATATGTCTGTGATGATAACCTGACAATATGAGGAAAATATCAAGAACATATTTTATGGACTGCAAAAGCCAGGAAGTCATATTTAACAAAGATGAAAGGAGTTGAATAGATTTGCATTATTGATCGACTCAAGTAGCCGCGGGGTCATTTATAGCAGCGTTAGATTAATGTTTGCTAATGTAGCAGGACAGGATCTACCTCTTTACATACACAGACATTATAAGCAAACGTTTGTTGGATAAGGATAGGTTAACGTCTGACATCTAGAGAAAGCCTAGGGCTCCAGGAAAACCACAGTGAGTACTCACAGTGCTGAAGTGATGAGCCATGACGATGTCCACCAGGTTACTGGTCCATCCAGACAGCTGCACACAGCCAGCAGAGACAGTTCATTGCAACAAATATGCATCATTACTTTCATAATTATTGAACTCAAAAAGAAAAAAATCTTGTTTAACATAAGAGACAAACCTTTTGAGAAAATTGAATGAGCATCATATGATAACCATCAGCGTATGTCATTTTAAAGATTGCTATGTTAATGAAAATACTGAGTCTGCACTGCTAATGCTAATCACAATATGGACACTTTTTACCGCTATCCATGTTTAATGATGGTAAATGATTTAAAAGTTAAAAAATGTGCTCTTGATCTGATGACTGTGAGCCTTCAGCTGGAAAATGATTGGATACTTTCTGAAGTAGAGGCAGAATCGGGCTGATGGCTGCATGTTTAATCACTGAGCAATGGACCAAACCCTTCATACAAAACCTCCTGTGACTGTCATTTTAATGTATATAGAAAACTCAGGAAAAAAAGAGGAAAAAAAAGATTTTGTATTTGATCTGCAAGCATTTAACAACATATGAACCTATAAATGAATTAGTTTCTCACACACTGAAGACTTTTGACTATAAATTATTAGATTACTCCCAGGTTCTGTGCTGTAGTGGAAAACTGACCTTGGAAGCAGCCCAATCGATCCAGCCTTCAGCACATGGGTCAACGTTGATCAGAACCAGTCCTTCTACCAGGTTGGGATTGTTCAGCTGGCAAAGACAGAATCGTGATTTTTATATCCAATCAATACTCTCCAGCTTTCTACAGTTTTTCTTTGAAGAGATAAAATAAACAAGGAAACTTTTCTAACTCTTTGGATCTTTTGAATGGAAAAAAAACAGCTAATATCTATGGATCATCTGCAGTGTTAAATAGTTATGAATGTATGGGATCCTATAGTAACACAATAAGGATATTTACTTTCTAAAGTTGTGGAGATTGAACAAAGAAAGCAGGTTAAGAGATTAGTTAGCTAGTTAACCTGTTTAGCAGTGGATGGAAGCAGCTGAAATTTATTTTTCTCAGTGAGAAAAACTTTTTGCTGCAGAATTTGAAACCTTGTAAAAAAAAAAAAAAACATTTCATTTGAGGGAAGGAGAGATAAACAGGAAGCTGAAGAAAACGCAGTTCAAGCCATGGAACGGACAGTCTGTTCTAGCGGTGAGTCAGCCTCCAACCCACTGAGGTCACAGCTGATGACCTTTGTGGCCATTAGGTTTCTAAGATATAGAAAGAGTGTGGTTCTTATATTTAGCTGTGGACAATATTAACCAATAAATCAGACTATTATTTATGTTTTCTTTAATAGCTGCAGGTTTGACATTTTTCTTTGACTTTGATTTCAACTCCGTGCTTTAACTTCCTTCCCATCTAATATTTTTGTTTTAGAATTTGCAAGTTATTTTTAAAGCTGAGCCCATGAGAAAACTAATTTATTGTGCTTTTTAACCCCCCCAGTAAAACATGAATTACAATGACGTCCAGCAAGCTAACATTCAGTGCTGTCATGATCTACACAACAGCCAGGCTAACATAGAGCAGGTTATTCTGCTGACAGCTGTTAGGAGCAACGCCACATACTGGTCACAGCCGCGGCACAAATCGCCGTTTTAAATAACAGCCATTTATTACAAGCAGTCATTCACTACTGGGACACAGTTCAGGCTAACTGGGCTCATCATTGACCCCTTTTAAATCACCAGGTAGAGAACCGGTCTGATTGGTCTCCTAGCTGTTGCTCTCAGATCGTATGATTTCAAACTATTTCCTCATCATTTAACAAATCACTGTATAAATCTTGTTTTATATATAAGCTGTGGTTCAAACTGGAGAGATGACATCACTGGTTTAATCTAGGCTGGTAATTATTTTATGCAACAGTACGCAGGTTGTGCATCGGCTACATTTATCTTCGCTACTGTGGCTGCTCTCTCAGCTACCTCCAGACTTCTTGTTCTTCGAGCTTTTCAAAAAAAAAAAAAAAAAAAAAAACGCTGACAGGAAAATTACCACTGTAGAGGATTATCTAAAAGATACAGCTGGGTGAAAAATAAAAGTGGTTTCATATCAGTCGAACCTGTAAATCTGTGTTGAAGGTGTGGTTCCAAAAGGAAGACAGTGATAAAACCTACAAGAAGTGCAGCACATCTGTCGGTTTAAATGAAGACCAGACAGAGAGTGCTGGGACTCTAAATGAAGGCGTGTGGCTTTAAAATTGCCTGAAGGCGGAGGGACGATGTCTGGGGAAATACAGGATCTATCTCCTCCGATAAGGAGTGGATGCTGCATTCAGTCTAATACAAATGCAGCATCAGCCACTCTGTCCATCCCACATAAACATATTTTCCTTCCAGCCTGTAAAAGCAAACATGTTTCAGAATCAATGTTTCCACTGGATTTCTTTAAACAGGAGCAGACTGTCCTCAGAGGGACCGGTGCTATTTTTCATCCTCCCTTTTCATTATTAATCCGTCAGTGCTTCCTCACTCCTCCAGAGCTTTCTCCTAGATTGTGCTTATTTTAGTTGGACTTAAAGCAGGACAGAAGCCAGGGGGAAAATAAGGGGGGGGGGGATCTTAAAAGGTGATTCATTACTGGATGAACGGGATCAGAACAGGAACCTGTTGCCCTGCGTAGGTTTGATAAGGTGCTTTAATGATTGAAAGGAACAAGCTGGGTGGTCTAAAAAGTGAGTTAAAACGTTACGTAAGTAGAGATGCTGAAGACTCACTGCGAAGCGGGTGAGGACATAAGCCCCTGCTCCAACACCGATGCCGATCGCACTGTTGACCCTAAAGAAACACACAGTGATCGCAGCATTCGAAATTAAATAAAAATACTCGGACCGCAGTAAAAGAGGACACACACTCACTTCAGCTGAGTCATCACAGAGGGCAGCATTTCAGCCAGCTCATCCATGGTAGGGTAGTGGTATCTGCAGACACACCAGAGAACGTCTGAGTTCATGGGTCACACGCTCCTGACCTTTTTGACTTTATGTCATATTACAGCCTCAAACCTCCATGTAATCTGTTTGGATTCTGTTGAAATGCAAACATTAACATGCCAAGTAAAGCAGGGTTAAAGTTAGGGGCATCAGGGTAAAGAAATCAATGCTATCTATAAGCTTTTATTTTTCAATGCAAAGATATTTTCATTTGCTTTTTTCTTATTTCCAGGTTTTGCACCATTTCATGTCAGTCAACCATGAAATAACCCCAATAAGAAACGGTTCAGACGGAGATTTTAATGTGTCAGTATGTAAAGGATGTGAGTACTTTCTGTAGGCAGCTCATTTCCTTTCATTTAATCAGAGAAATTCAATTCATCATAGATCTACGCATTCATTAAAGGAAGATCATTTCTTCATTGTTTCTCTTTCCATTAAGTAAATGAGGCTGCAGTTTCAGCTGCAGCTCTACATGCAATGTGTTCCTGTTCATCTGCACTGGTGCTACCAGCGTTCCACTCACCCACTGGGGAAGGGAGGTGCACCTTCCTGCTGGCCCGGGGCGTCCACATGGACCACAGCAAAGTGCTGGGTGATCTCCTGCATGTCCTCGTAGTTGAACAGGGTGTTGAAGCAGGACTTGTCTACGAAAATAAAAAGGGGCAAAGACAAGACCTGATCAGTGAAAAACAAAACAATCTCTGGTACCCTGGAGATGGGAGATTGGTGAGAATATTTCTGGCTGACTCACGGTTGAGTCCGATGTCGTGATAGGTGAGGATGACAGGTCTGTTGCCCTTGGGAACACCTCTCATCGTCACATGGAGAACCCCGTGTGGAGTCTCAATGTCATGCTCCTGCAACAAGAGGCAGGAAAAAATGGGCTTAGGATGAAAGGAGCAAAACTTTAAGAGATGCAAACATGCAGAGTTTGAAAACTGGTCATTTTATTCCAGCCTCAGATTTATTTTAACTGTTCAGACGAAAAGCTGCACCAGATATTTAACCACAGACGTCTTCCTTAAAGTTCTACAGTCTTCAAATTTATGATATTTTATTCCAACTCTTTCATACTTTAAATGTATTTCCACCCTTGCTTTGCCTCAGAAATAAAGAAAAACTAAACACTAAGAAAACAACCACCCAACTAAATGAAAAGCTATAAAAAAAGAGGAAATCAGCCGATATAAATGACAAAATTTACTCCAATAACTACAAAATTATAAACAAATCCACCTTAAACAGAAAGTAATAAAAATGACAAATTCAAAAGCTCAAGCCTGATTTTCACAGATTAGGTAGAAATGCTATTTATGGCTTCATCATTTCGACATTGTTTTCCACCTTTAAATAAAAGGTGATCTCTGCAGCCCATTTGGTTACTTTCCTTAAAGGTAAATGAACGACTCATTCTGCAAACCCAAGTTCAATGATTAGGCATTCAAAGCATGCACCTTTTGGGTTTTTGGCCCTTAAAGAAACAAACCAGTGAAAAGGACAAAACCCTTTTCTTTAGCACAGAAAACAGCCTTATTGTTCAGGGCTGTGAAACTGCTTTCACTTGCATGATTTGACAAAAATCTCAGCGACATGAGGTGCAACCCTACGGGTCTGCAAAAAATAAAGCAATCAAACTCAAAAAGCAGCCGCAGCATTTTTCTCTTCTATTCTTTTATAACCAACAAAGACCCTCTGCATCTGTTTAAGATGATGAAAACATGGGGCTAAAATGGAAAAAGGACTCTCCGGGCTTCCCTTTGATTCACAGAACCATCAAAACCCGACAAACAAACAGATTTCTCAAGTTCAGCATGAAGCTGGTGCTGCCTGATGCAGCTCCATACATCTGTGAGGAAGTGGAGCTGCACAGAGCGGCGGGTGGGGCCCATCAGCCGCGCTGGTAGCAGGGCCCACCGGTCATCAATAATGAAGAGAAAGAAGTCAGAGCGAACGACAAACCTGCATTAAACACAACAGAAAGTCAGCGTGAATCTGCCTACTTCTGGACTCCTGAAAGCATTTGGCAAATAAGTGAAGCAAATGTGTTGTAAACAGTTCAGATTAGATGGAGGCCAATCCTGGAGGCAAATCATTTACATCCACTCTGTGTGACCGAGCAATATAAGAGGACAGGAGCTCATCCTCACGTCTCATTAAGAGATGCACTGATCCAGTTTCTCTGATTCTAAATTTGAACCTACTGATGTTTTTATAAACCACATAATGTAAGGAAACACATCCTGCAGGTTATTTGACATATAAACCTGCATTTCATAAAAAAAAAAAAAGAAATGAAGAGGTTGGTCGCTGTTTATTTATTTATTTGGACCTAAAGCCTTGAGGCCTGATTCTTTACATCTGAGTGAGAGTCAAACATTAGAAGTGCACAGTGGGACCAGCAATCTGTGGGAAAGGAAACGGATCAGAACATAAAAAGTCAGATCTATTAAACCTTTGCACAGTCAGTTATAGATGGAAGAAGTGGATCCACAGCCATGCTGCTGCAGATCTGTTATTTCTAGACAAGGACAGAGTCAAGGACAAGTCCACAAATATACTTTCCTCAAACGACTGTATTTTGATATGTGTGTGTTTGTGTTCTCTGTAGAGAGGAGACAGATGGTCCCCAACAGCTGATGTGAAATGGAAAAGTCTGTGGGAGGAACCACGGTGAAGATGGGATGGATGGATCAAGAGACAGTCGGGAAGAAGATGGGAGGAAACGGAGTGAGAAAGCAGTGAAAGAGAGAGAGAAAAAAACAAGAGGCTAAGTAAGAGAACAGAAGGACTGCGTCACTTTAATTCATCATGCCTTTTCCAGCGATATCTCAACACTAATGTAGAAGAGGATCTTTCTGATCTAAGGTTGTAATGATCCTTGCCTTAAATCTCTCGCTGTGCTTTTAAACACATTAACATTTGGATGCATTTGTAGTAGTGATCAGCTTTTACCCTTATCCTGCTGTAGTTATCTGGATCTGCCGTTTAAATTTTACACAGGAGCATAAGAGGAAAGGAGCAGACCCAGATGGAGGTGCAACAACAGTATCTTTAGAGATTCACCAATCCAGGCAGCTCCGATCAATTTCCAATTTCAACGCTTTGACTGAGGTCTGACCTGTCCATCTGATTTAGGATGAGTCAGACATTTTTATTTCTAAAGCTACAACATTAAGAAAAAAATGTGTTGCAGGTTCTAGATGTTACAGTTTCTAACTCAACAGAAAATTTTAAAAAGCATCACTATCCTGATTTATGCTTCACAGCATAGATGCAAATAGTGACTGTTCACCCTCTGATCAAGGGAACAATGCACGATGTGACATTCAGTCATAAAACTCAATCTCCTCGGGACATTAACACATTTAATTCCAGTTTCTGTATCTTTTTTAAAATCACGACCGTCTCCTTTAGCATCTCTACCACTAAGATCCACTATGGGCAACAATGACTGTGGGAGTCCATCTAACAGAACAATGAGGATGAGAAATGATTCTGAATTCAAATCTTTACCTTTTACTGTTCAAACTGTTCTTTTCCGCCCCAACTTCTGTGTTTTCATGCAAACGTGTGAATCAATCTATAGAACAGAAGCTCAGATGCATCATTTGCATTTTGAAAAGTTTATAGATGATTCTTGTTTTGCTTATGCTCCATTTCGTCAAATATGTCGTTAGCAAGCAGAGTTTGATTGCATGAAATATAAAACAGTTCATATGAACGTTGTACGGATGCAAAATAGAAGGATGATTCGGGTCCAAGACGTTGAGCTACAGGAGGATGAACTATGGTTTCTACTCCTGCATGCTTTGGGGGAGTTAAAGGAGGATCAGCTACATGGCTAATTAAAAGAATAAACCAATAAAGTATCGGCATGTTCGTGTTGCAAGGAGGTTAGAAATGATTGTTTGCTTTAATAGAAATACTCTGACAGAAGCGGGTGGGGTGCAAACCAGAGATGCCCTGTTCATCCTCTTCCTGCAATGCCTCAATCATTAATGCCTGAAAATCATTGTCCTCCTCCAGCTAAAAAAGAAAAAGACCTCTAAACAGCTACGTGCAGACACATACTAACATCCATGCTATTCTCCAGCGACACAGTGCCCCCCCTCACGCTACACACATGTGTCACACCGAAGCAGCGGGCTGGAACTACAAACTCAAGGACTCTGCAGGGAAGGGGAAGCAGCAGAGCCTTCTGATGTGCTGTTGTCACAGCGTGTGTTGGGGGTGATTGACCTCCCTCCCTTTGGCTCTCTACAGTGATGGACGACCGAGGAACGCAACGCACGAGTGCACCAGACAGACGTTTGCAGAGCAAAAACCCCCAACATGTTCGTCCACAGGGACGCATACGTATCATGAAACGCGGCTTTTAAACAGACACTTCAGGCATCCATCGTATCATCACACTAAAAATGCATCGCCTGCCACACCCTGAGAAAGTTTAATCGGTGCGGGCTGCACATATGGCCACAGTGTGACCTGTGGGAGCACACACACCTTAAAAAAACCCTCCCGTTATTCAAGCAGCAGCAATCCAGAACAAACCCAATGAGCTACTGACAGTTTGTCTTCTAGAGATGTAAACAATGATGCCTCTGATCTGCTTTCCTCTAACGTCCAAGTGGAGGCAACATGCCAGACACATTATAACTCACCACATCATTCCCAGCATGTGAAATCTGCTCCAGGTCCAGGACGGTTGACATGTTTTACCCACGCAGGAGAGGAGTGTGTTATGCTATGTTTGCAGAGCAGCTTTTAAGGTCTCCTAAAAGGAGGAGGAGGAGGTTTGGTTGGATGGGAGGGATATAAGGTGAGGCTGGCAGAGCAGCAGCAGCAACAATGAAGGAGGCAAAGAGAAGGAGAGAACCGGGCGATAGAGGAGGACACGGGAAAACAGCCTGAATGAAAACAGAAGGAGTGTGGAGGAGCAGGAGGCTGAGATGCAGAGAGAAAGAGAAAGAGAGAGAGAGAGAGAGAGAGAGAGAGGGGAGAGGGGTGGGAAAAAGTGCAGGAAAGGAGACAGACGAGGAGAGTGAGACTGCAGCTTGTGTTTGGTAGTCACAGAGCGTTCGGGCATTCAGCCGATGCTGCATCTAATTGGACTGCAGAGGGTCAGGTGGGTGGTGGGAGAGGGTGGGGCTTCGAGGAGCATCAGGAGGAGGAGGAGGGGGATAACTGAGTGGAAGAGGGGTGAGGGGGTGCAAGGGATGCTAAAGCAGACCAGAAATATGGGAAGGCTGCTGACATCACTGTGTTATTGATGAGGAGGAGAGGAGAAGCAGGGAGGAGGCCCACTCTGACGACCAGCATCAGCAAAATGGCCGCTTCTGACCAAGGCTCCTCGGTCACCACTGGGGTGATTGGGAATGACCTTCACCTCAGGAAAATATGACCCATCCCAGAGATCCATACAAAGTATTCATCTAACAGGAGCCTCAAACCCACGAGCTCCTTATTTCGTCTCCAGAATCTCAACCAAACACAATCAGGGGCTTCGTCCTCTAAAATTCCTGCTTAGTCATCTGATGCACATGGTTTATGGGCCCCTCCTCTCAGCAGAGCGTCACAACCCCGTCTGAGACAGGCTGCTCCCTTCAGCCAATCAGAAGCAGCGCAGCAGGCAAAATTTAAGGGTTAAAAATGGTGTATTAGGTTGTAAACAGCAGCTTCTGAATTTCCTCAAGGTTCTGTCCTCTAGATGGCGCTGTTCACGCAAACCTGTGTAGAGTAATAAAGCACCGGATACACAAAGAGAGGAGAAAAACAGTCTTTTTGGAGCCGTTTATCCATCTTGGAGAAAATACCTCAAACTGCACAATTAGGTTTTTAGAAATGTGTCTTAATTCTCATTTTAGTCGGCTGTCTCTGATAGAGGTGATCACTCAGGGAAGCAACCTTTGCCTCTGTCGCTTTATGTCCTCCAGGGAGTCATCAGGGTCTCTGCAGTCATTTGGTTTATAGATGAACACCAGACCGTTACGATTTGCATAGATCAATGCACTGAAGCCGGTTTCTGACTTTAAAAGGAGAGATTTACCTTAAACAGCAATATTTCGTTTTTTTTTTTTTCCTTTCACATACACCCACGGTCTGAAGCTAGAGTAAGATTATTATGATACAAGTACTCATACCAGACAAACACATAATATTTACACAGATTAGAACTAATAACTTCAATGTTTTCTGGTGAAATCAGATGTCATAGACAAAGAAGAGTAATAAAGTTGCACAGAAAAAAGGAAGAGAAACAGGAAGAGAGCAGGTACTGAGTTGATGGAGAGATGGAGGGGTTTCAACACACTGCAGCCCTGGAAGGAAAGCTGTCAGAAGCTGCAAAAGACTTGGGATTCAGGAGAAGGTTCACTTTCCTACAGAACCTGGACATATAGATATAGATCAAAGCATATTAATGAGTATATTGCACAAAAATAAAAAGAAACCCCATTAATGTTTGTGGTTGCAACAAAAAAATAACACAAAAAAGCTCAAGAGGTGTGATTATTTTACTGTGAGCATAAGCTCTTTAAAATGATCACAAAGGATTATCCTCTGGTAAAAGCTGTTTAAAGCAAAGTCCTCTTGTAAAAGCAGAGCTCCCAATAAAACCTTAAACAGACTAATGCTGCCCTCTGCTGGACACTTCCATATATGAACCATCTCAAGCAGCCTGACCGATAGGAGGCAGAATCATGTTAACAATGTCAGCTCCATCTGCCAAACATTATATAACAAATGGATCCTGGAACCTATTTTCAAATCACAATATTAAAAGAGAGTCAGTTGTTTTAGTCATTTTCCATCCATGTAGTGACTCAGTATACCATCATATTTTAAAGCTCACATGGGTTTGACAGTCACAGGGAACAGTTAGAGTGCACATAGCTGCAGCCTGTAGGGGGAGCTCTAAGTACATCAATTAGTATATCTATGCAATATAAAGATGCTGCGTAATGTGCCTGCCAATGCCTCTTCACCTCAGTATATTGTCCTACAATAAACACAAATACACAAAAACTGCTACACTCAACGTCCCTCTCGATGTGGTTTGCAAATGTACAAAAGAAATGGCTCAGTACATCACCGTTCTGTCATCAAGTAACATATCCTACTGTTGTCCTGAATTTTAAATCACAATGCAAAGGGTTCGTCTGTGTAAAGATGAAATGCGACTAGTTTTGTGTGACTAATATTACTGCTGTAGTCTCAGCTTAAAACTGCTACCAAGGAATCGAGGTCAAATGTATTTAAGCCTATATGCCGGTGAGAGAAACAGTGAGAAAAGGTTTCGTGCCGCTCACAGCTGCGTATCTTGCACCAAATGAAGCAATGAAAAAGATAACAGGAAGTATGTTTAACACCGAAAGAGCAGCTGATCCCCTAAGTAAACATCATGCGAGTCCCAGAAGAAAGCATATTGATCCTACCTAAAGGAGTTGTACCGTCACCCTCCCTGCAGCTGCTATTTATAGCTCATGTGGAAAGATAGAATAAAGCCTCCATTAAAATAAAGGAAGGGGGGGTGTTACCCTTCTACAGTCATAATGATCACTGAGCAGCAGCAGTGAGCTTTGCTTGCCAGCTGAATAACTCATGAGCAGATCCATAAGGCTGGTTTAAAGGTACTAAATGTCTTGTTACTAATCTGAACTACAACTTCCTGGTTCAGAACTACAACTCTGATGTCACATCCTCAGGCCACAGCATCTCTAAAGCTTTTTTCTTTCTCTTCCCACTGGACCTCGTCTGATGCAAGAAGAGACGTAACATTTATATGGACATCATGTTAGATGTGGTAGAATCTCTAGAACCGTGGTCCAGTTTTGCTGCTATAAAAGACTGCATCCCTCTCGAAGGAGCTCTGAGCTGAAAACCCAGCACAGCCTTGCTGGTACCGCTGGTTCATGCAACGGTTAAGGAGTTTTTAAATATCCACCCGTCGATCGACCAAGTTAGTACCCGGTTCACCAGACGCCCTGTGTCTGCTGTGCCTTTCTGCACAGCGCGGTTCCAACCCACAGACCGCCGAGTCGCTGCCTGTCTGAGCTGAGAGTGCATCTCTTCAAATCTCCACAAGTGCCCAAAAGTTAAGATCCTACAATAATTAATTAAGTCGACCAGTTGATAAGATAAAGCCCCAGCAGTGACCAGTTGTCTATAGAGCTGGATCAACCTGGTTTGAGTAAACAACTTGAAATATTTTCCTTGTGGTTAATGATTAATAACTCTGCTTGAATTTTAAACCAAGTTATTAACTTGGATGTTAACAGCCGGTCCAAAACGTCCAGCCTTAAAGGTAAGCCGTTAATAACACCTGCTAATTGAGCAAATTGTCAGTTATAATCATTTAACTAAAGATTGTTACTTGGTTTTCCCCTTGATTTGAAGGAAATATGAAAAGAGATGCCATCTTCCATGGTTTAGAAACACCATCCAAGATCATTTTTGGAGGGTAGTATTGATTAATCCATTGATACGACACAACTGTATTAAGACGAGGTTTTCATGGAGGGAAGGGTTTTTCCATTCGATTCATTTAGAGCAGGAGTCTGTAAGCTTCAGAAACCAACGAGCTTCAGTAGAGCTGAGTTGAAGTCATTTGGAGCCGCAAATATTGTTTAACCTTTTAATAAAACGCAGCTCATGATTTTGTTAAATATCTGCCAGAGGAAATCTGTTACCATTTTAAACAACCAACAGATTATTTTTATTTTTAGCTTTTAAAATTAAAAAATAAGGCGCTTCATACAAAGAAAGCATGGAAAGTAGATCTAAAAATATTTTTCTGGTTCTTTTGTTGTCCTTCTGTTTAGTCCAATTATTAATATAATAATAGGGAGAAGAAACATTTGTTTTGTTAGTTGAGTTCTGCAGCTGCCAGGAGGACAAGAAATCGATTTAACCATAAAGACAAACCTTTTTTCTCTGACAGAGCGCTGCAGAGGAGGCACAATTGGCAAACCGACTCCCAGTGGAGAAAACAGCTCTAACCCTCCCCCCCCCATGCTAAAAGCATTACTCCATGCTCTCTGACCACGGCATAGGTAATGAAGAGAGCAGCACTCACCTGGCAGTCGAAATCCTGAAAGTTCCGTGCGTTCTGCAAGAAAAGCAAAAGAGGGAACTTTAAACCTGCAGCACTTTCATATCTGGGGCATATGTTGAGGTAAGCCGATTACGCTTCTCTACGTTTGTGTAACACTCGCACGGAAGTTGCATAAACTGAGGAGATTTATGACTTAATGAAAACAATCTAAAATTAATCAAATCTATCCCCAGATTAGACACCGTTATGAAACATAAGGACATAGCTACCAAGTAATGAATGAATGTCGTATTAAAAAGTACTTCTGCCTCTGGAGAAAACCGGGTTGTTGGTATCACACCATGCAGAGCTGGAAGGAAAGCAGCAGTGATGCTGAATAGGAAACTGCTGCTGCCCATCAATGCAGGACGAGATATGGAGGCGCTTCTAAACAACCTCATCTCAGACCCCACAGGCCACAGTGAACGCAAGAAATATTAAAGTTTAAGGTGATTTAATAAAAAAACTAACTTGGGATGTATGGAAGAGGTAACAGAGGAATAAAGCAGCACTACTTAGGTTTGCAAATTTGCATCCAACTGAGAATTCTTGTATAACGGCTTTTGGCCAGATGAAGCCAAGGTCAATATAGCACGACGGTCAACATTTTCCATATTATAAACTCATTAATAACACCAACATATCATTTATTTTCAGCTAAGTTTAAGTCAAGTCTTTTTATTCTGTTGATTAAAATTCGAAACAGAAGCAGCAGCACAGCTTTAAATGCAAAGAGTTTAAAGATGGAACGCAAGCAGGAGCATTCAGCAGAGGGAAGGAGTACATCCCAGTCAAAGCTTTGCAGATAGCGCTAAAAATATCTGCATGGTGCAGTGTTACTGCACAGTTTCATTCTTCTGTTCCTGTTGTAAGGTTTTCATCCACTCTGCAGCTTCCTGGAGCCAGAGTTACCGGGCAGAGAAGTGAGAGTGGGCAGCAGGCACAGGGGGAGCTGTGCTGGGATTCACATGAGCAGCAGGGTGCACCCTGTTTTAGACAGATGGTGACCACCGAGAAGATCCTGTCATCCTAATAAAACCAGATCAGACAGAGAGGAAAGTAAATATGAAGACTGGAACTGTTTTTGTTTAGACTGGACCCTTTGCTCGATGAATTTAGCACGAAACATTCCTAAAGTTAGATGCAGACGTTAAAAAACACATCGTAAACTAGAGTGGACAGAACGTGTGTAGATCTTCAATGCAAAAATCGTTTTTAACTTTGCATTGTTCTTAGAGCAAACGGCATGTTTTCATGTCCAAATACTCCAGTGAATTCATCCATAACAAAACTAGCTGAGAATTATTTTAGTTGTCAATGAACCGTTTCAATTAATCAAAATAACAGACATTTTATCAGAACAGAGATCTTCAGATAAACTAATCCTTTATTCTACTTGTTAAATCTTAAAATTTTATCACAAGGAGCCTCTTTTTAATAACAGAGGGAAGCCGACACACTCGACGTTCACAGCGTTCACAGACCATGTTTGATTCTACTTGGATCAGCTGTTCGACCTGATAAACAGTGTAGGATCGAAATGCTGTCAGCGACAAGACTGAAGGCGTCTTTTATCCATATCGAATCACAGTTCAGGTTTCTTCTCCTCCTGCTGTTTGTTTATGAAACCGCCACAGGGCAGATCCCAGGAGAAGCATATTCACCATGCCTGCAGTTTACATCAGGTGGGATCTTTTCTCTTCCATAAAACCAGGTTTAATCACAGCAGACACATGAACAGCTGTGTGATGCCTGAATGACAAACTTTTCAAAAAACAGGAATAAAACAAAAGCAAAAAAAAAGCAAAGAAAGACCTTTTTATTCATGATCATTTAGAGCTTCGTCTCAACCTTCGATGGATTGACCACTAGGTGGAGTGAGAGCTCAGTGACGATGTTATCCATTTAGATGATGTTTCTGCTGCTGAGCAGCACAACAAGGAGGACTTTTCTCCTCCTCGTTCTTCTCACCCCCCCCTGTGGAGGCCGATGTATAACAGCTTCCTCCTCCTGTCTGAGGTGAGATGAGCGATATGCTGTGAGCTGTACGGGAGAACAACTTATATTTCTAATCAGACAATCAGCTGCACAGAGGATGCTACAGGGAGAAGCAAAGCAGAAGCGAATGGGAACAGCTTTGATCTGCCATTTGGGATTTTTTTTTCTCTTCTTCTTTGCCTTCACACATTTTCCTGCTGGTTAGTCGACCTTCTGAAAAGAAATAAAAAGCGTCTCCTCCAGCTCTTCCTTTGATCCCAGTCTTACACTCTGTCCACTTTTTTTCTCTTTTCTTGTAATTCTCCTTTCTGTTTGATGACTTTATACATTTTTTCCCCATCTTTTCTGTTTCCCCTTCAACATTCCAGCAGATATGAATAATTCACTTTGATGAACAGAGCTGTAGAGTGTGCTGTTTATTAGCAAATGAGGGCATCACATCCTCTGTTATCTCAGGTGCCCGTCACATTAGCAGCTAGTTTTCTGTCTCGTTGGGTGTCACCACTCACCTTACTGGTTAGCAGCGGCTTG
The DNA here is from genome assembly GCA_034780135.1 of Jordanella pulchra. Classification (NCBI taxonomy): domain Eukaryota; kingdom Metazoa; phylum Chordata; class Actinopteri; order Cyprinodontiformes; family Cyprinodontidae; genus Jordanella; species Jordanella pulchra. Next base: position 37,943 of record JAUZNJ010033276.1, read on the forward strand.
ATCTCAGTCAGCTGTACATCCTGCAGCTCATCCATCTTCCTGTTGCTCTAAACCTCAATGTTTCCTGGAGGGGAAAAAAAAAAGGAAAATTAAGCTGATGGTTGTAAATCAAAGATCCTGTCCATAGCAAGAGTGCTGCATCGTTCAACAACACTGTTCAGACCCGTTAGGCATTACATAACCATCTGGATGGCATTATTAGAGTCAACAGTGATCAGGTTGCATAGCATCCAGTGTACAGTGGAACCAAATTAAATGACGAGTTTTTTCCACCTAGTGAAGGTTATTCAACC
>JAUZNJ010033277.1:0-13241 GCA_034780135.1 Jordanella pulchra
CACTAGTGGGATTTCAAAATAATTGTTGAAATGTAGAAAATGAAAATGTTTAACAATGCAAGGACTGAAAAAGCATAGAAGCATAAAATCTAGAATCAAATGACATAAAATTACGAACTCAGTGTTCAAACAGTTCTTCAGACATAAGATTACTTCAGAAATACTTAAATAATTTTTGGACCATAGGAATCAGCAGCTTTGATGAGCAAATATGCCAACTTTCATATTTCTACAACAAATTATGTGGCCATGGTGTTGCTATGGTGATGTGTCCAAACAACCCAGCTGCACGGCCAAACAATGAATTATAGAGAAAAAAAATCCTTCAATATACAAGGTAGGTCTGAAGATGGTCTGTACAAACTTTATTATTGACTGGTCTAAATCCTGGGCTTTCAGGCCATTTGTTTACAGTCACAGAACAGCTGTATATTACTAGTATTGAACTTTATTCAATAATTAAAAGGAGTTAAGCTGAACTTTTGGCAATATCTTCAGATTTTTATTGGTAAATTGACCTTAAGTCCGTTTCCTTTCACTAAAATCCTCGATTTGAATCCAAGTGCTATCATTCTGGACACAGGTTTGCTTAGTAATACAACTTTTTCTTAGCAGTTATTTCAAGGTGGAAGTGATGATGCCCCCTAAAGGGGCGGGTTATGGAGTTAAACATCAACAAACAGCCTTTAAATAAAGTCAGTATTAATTTGATCAAATAAAAAAAGTTTATTTGTGAAGAAAAACTAGCAAGTAAAAGAATAAACCTGTAGTAATGTTACAAAAGCATCTGTCTAACAACCATACCCACATTAAAAACAAGTCCTGATGATCATAGGGCTCATTTGGTTTCAATGATCCTGCTTTGTTAGATCAAACAACATGACAACAATTTCATTTACAGAAGAAAAAACACAGAATCACACATAAAAACCATAATTATGACTTAAGATGAGAGGAGGTAAGTATATTTTAAGAATATATAAAAAAAAACTCATCCACCATGGATTCTGAGCTTCTGTGATTCTAAAGGCTAAAAGTCAAATTTAGTCACAGTTTTTAAACGTTCTGTGTTTAAGGTCCAGTCCGACTTCAGGACCCCTTCCTTCTCATTTTCAATAAATGTTTAACAGCAGCTCCATCATAGCCTCACAATAAAAAAACAAAGTCTGCTGCTGCTGAAGCTACAGAAGCTGAAAACTGTTGAGATGATTCCTCTTTAATTGAAACACATGTCTAAAAGTCCTTGGATCCAGTAACAATAAAGCTGTTGGATGCAGCTCGCCTGAATCTTTCTGTAAACACATAATCGCTAGCTGTTTCATGATCCGTTTTACACCTTATTTTAAGAGGGTTGTCTTTTGTTTGGAGCACCTCTCCAGCCAATAAGGGAAACCGATCCAAACAAAGCAGATTTAGCACCTGCAGCCTCACACAGAAGTTGTGTCGCCCCCCAGCGGGGCCCGGACATTGTTACCCCTGCCCTGCTGTTTCTCTAAATCTCGCCTCTTCTTCTCCTGCTGGTAGCGCTTCAACCCTCTGATGGTCTTAGCCGTGAGCACGGCGCCGGCGGTGTACAGGATGGCGGTGATGAGCCCGAACAACGCCACGGCTGCGTCAGCCCCGCTCACGTCGCAGGTCATCCAGGTGTAGCCGTTCCTCCTGTACAGAATCTCCCGCCGCATGCATACATCCGTGGAGTTTACCTGGATGACAAAGTGGAGGTAGAGGCCGACGGCCACCACATAGGCCACGGCGCCCACCGCCTGGAACACCAACGCTCCAAACAGAAGCTTCTGCGACATGCGGTAGGCAGGTTTGTTCCCGGCGACCACAAACAGCAACGACACCACCCCAAAAGTCAGACTGAAGGCAATGCCGCCATAGATGCCAGGCGCCCTCATCTGGCTGAACTGCATGTCCAAGTCTCTCACCTGCTGCAGCTCAGTGCCCTGTATGTTAAAGTTGCTGTTGATGTTGAAACTACCCATGCCACCCATGGAGGACATGCCTGACATCACCATCTGAGCCGCGACCACACAGATCAGCACGAGGGCGTTGGTCAGAACGGAGCAGATAAGCACGATGCCTGGGCGGGACAAAAGAGAGGATGGAGATTCGTTACAGCTTTAAGTTGAGATGCAACAATCTGATAAATGTATCGGTATCTGTCCAAATAAAAAGAAAAAAAAAATCAATATAGGGGCTAATCTATTCATTCTAGCTCTATGCTATGCACTGCCATCATGCAGCAATGACACAACATGGCCATGTTAGTCCAGATGGAGCGAGCGGAAAGGATCGGCTGTGTGAAGGTTGTCCACGCTATCTCAGCCTGCTAGCCCAATGGCTACTTGTAATATTTGTTGAAGAAATGTTATGAGGGGCGATGTTACATCTTCCATCTATAGCAACACCAACTTAATGAAACCCCTCCAGAAATGTCACATCAAGGAACATACTGAGAAAAAGGAAGTAATGGGAAGCAGCTAACTGTGAAGTGAAGGAGGTGAACATTTCCCAAGTAACTGGCCCAAAAAAAAAAACAAAGACCTCCACAAAAGTAATAATTCAGTGCTGTTTCTGTTACTGGGATCTGTATAAGCCGATACTAAACTTCAAATATCGGTATCAGTAAGGGAGATGAAAAAAGCAGATCTGTGCATCCCTAGCTTTAAGTTCTCGTAACTACAAAAAAAAACATTTAGCTTTAAAGAAACTAGCTCTAAAGCTAATGTGGTGAGACAGTAGCTACGTTTCCATGGAGAATAAACAGCTGATCGGCCTAAAAATGCACAAATCAGAATATTTTCATCAGATTATTACAATGGGCTAATACATAGCTACTGATCCTGAGCACTAGCATGTCCACTTCTGGGTGGCTCAACAACAAAAGTAAAGTGACCTAGTCAAAGTCTGGGCCTGAGGCTAAATAAGATACTGCGGCACAACCTCAAACATTTCATCCATGCATAAAATCCTCCAATGTTACTGAATTAAAATAGTTCTGCAAAGAAGGAGAGGAAACTGCTTTACAGTTGGCATAAATCAACAGCCATTAGATATTAAAAATGCTTGTTACTAATGGAACTCTGGTACAACTAATCTTTAGGTTACTTTGAGCTACTTTAAAGCTTAATTTTGATTTATTAAAAAGATTAAAAGCCACAATAAAAATCTGCATGGGAGCAAATATTTTGTTTCAGCACTGTAAAATCAGTTACTATTATGAAAAGCTGGAGGAAAAAAATGAAGAAATCAGGAATTAAATTGATTTCTTCTAAGAATGAAAGCTGGTGACTCCTGCTTTGATTTCCTAAGAGGACCGCCTTCCTCTGCTGAAACTGTGACAGCAGTAAACCGGTCAGACTGGTACTTAGAAAGGGAGGAAATGAATTGCTGGGAAACCAAAGTCCACCCTCTTGACACTGGAGCTGCTCTCAGAGCAGCTTTCACTTTATTTGATCGACATATTTCCTCTGTAAAGCTGCCATACCTCTCCTGGAGCAGATATGGGTACATTTGGAGTCATGGTGCTCCACCCGGGGATTGTCCCGATGATGATAGGGAGCGGAGTCGTCTTCTCGGGGGTAGTATGGGGGTCGAGAGGAGGCGCTAGAACACACAGATACACAAAACAAATGACTTTCCATTATAGTTTGTCTAGATGGATACAAGCATTTCTACCTTATTTTGATCCACTGAGTCTTGATCAAGAGCGGATTTTAGAAATTCTTACAAATTAACTCATTTCAGCCACCAAAACCTTATTATGAAAACTTTGAGAATCATATTCTCTTGTTTCTTTAATCTTAAAGCGGTCAGATTTTAAAAGGATAATTCTGACATTTTAAAATAATCTCAGTTTCTTATTTTGTTATTCATTATAAATTCTAATTAACTGGAACTTTTTTCTGTAATATGTCCAACCTGACTTTTAGGGCAAAATAAAGACGTCACTTTTTGACTTAAGACAAGTCAATTCATGAAAACGATTTATTTCAACAAAACAAGCATTAAAATCTGTTCAATCTTCTGATAGAAAAACAACAACAAAACATTTTTTTGACAAGAAAATAAAAATCTTTTTTTCTAAAAGACAATAATGAATGGATGGATGGATCTAACCCCACAGGATAACTCCTTTAAACTGTTTACCAGGGGGGTCAGGATGGGGCCTGGGCTTTTTCCATGGGGTCAAACAAACGACAAACACGAAGAAACGGGAAGAGCTCAATGTTTAGAATATTTACACATTATGATTATAAAAAAATAGTTTATTATCACACTGCAAAAACTGATCTTAATAAGTAAAACTTTCTTAAAAATAAATGTATTTTCCCCTTAATTTGAGCAGCTAAATGAGATGATCTACTAAAGAAATATGTTTTTTTATTTATAATAAATATGATGCACTTGAAATAAGATGATGGAGTTATTTTATTTTATTCTACAGGTAAATAATCTTACTTTATTGACAAATGTTCTTATCTAGCTGCATAAAAAAACATATTTTCTCTTCAGATGTAGACAGACAGACTATTTTTCCCAGAGAACATGTCCCCCACCTGTTCGGAGAGTACCGCCTGTCATCCCGGGGCGGTCGATGCTCTCCGTTCCTCTCCCGGTGTCCCCGGTTGGACCGGGCCGGTTGACTCATACCTGTTGGGACAAAATTAAACAGATAAAAAATGTAATGTAATGCTTTTTTTTTTTAACCAGAAGAAATAACTCCGATACTTTTACAGCACTAAGTCAACTTAGATTAAGTTTTTTTATTCTCGGAAACTATTGGGTTACTTAGACGAGGACTACAAATGCCTGCTCTGGTCTAAGAATAATATTTTTGAAGCTTTTATTTTAAGAGCAAAAGCTGATTCCCGAAAAGCTCTAAAATACAAGTCGGAAACCAACTTCAGTGCCCTTTGGACGCTGAGAAGGTAAACACAACAGATATGTATATAAAAAAAAGACGATTTACACTGAAACACAGTGATTAAAGAATTTAAAACAAAATCTGAAAATGAAGCTTGTTATCGATACCAAGTGATGCTCTTTCTGTTGAGAAACTTTGCCAAAAAAATTATATCTGACGTTTTTTTTTTACGAAACTTTCAGGATTAACTTGAAAAATGTTTCTCGAATCACCCTGATTAACTTTGAACACCGAGTTTAACTTACTGTGAGGTCGGTTGATAAGGTCCTAATCTAATCCCAACGATAATGTTATTTCTGGATCCTGAAACCACGGACTGTGTTTTCAGAGTTTCCTGTAGAGACAGCTCCACCCTAACCTGGAAGAGAAGCGCTGCAGCAGGTGATCAGGTGGATTTCAGCTGCAGCTTCAGTACAAACAGACCAGCTTCTGGATGAAGTTCTGAACATTTAGTGAATCAGAAGCTTTGTTTGCTGCGACCAAAAGAAGCCTCTGTGTTCATCTGATTTAAGGAGGAGCTGCCCTTCTACCAACAGCGCTCTCTCTCTCAGACATCTTGTTGTTTATGTGTTTCTGAACAGCCTGCTCTGTTGTAGCGTTTCGTAAAAATACTTTGCAATGGAGTATCTTTCTTAATTGATACACGTGGAGTAAAATCACACAAAACTGAGAAACTAGGGATCAATTTCAGCTGTTCTATTAAAAAAATTGTCGTAAGATGCTTCTCTTTAGTTAATTAGTGACTTTTGATATAGTACAAGTTTTTCTAAAAATTAAATTTGCAAGTGATTCTACCCAACACCTTTGAGCTGATACTTCACACACACACGCAGGTTCAATCCCAATCCATGATCCTGTTCTGCTTTTACCTCTCTCTTCGACCCATTCCTGTCAGTCTAGTGTGATGCAAAGGTCAATAACGCTACTAAAAGAAGACCTCCATTCTGTATTTAAACATTTTTAGTTTTGTTTGAATATACATAATCGGTTTGATAATATTTAATTTATGGAACATTTACTTTCTTATATCTAGTTCTAACCTTGTATCGAAGTAGGTTGATTTTGGTTGTAATAAACACTCCTTCCAGCAGATGGCGGCACATGTTGATATAAAATGTATTTTGTCCAACAGGGGGAAGCAGTTCTTGTACACGTCTACAAACACTTCCGGGATACATCTGTAAACTTGTGTAAACAAACCCATGAATACACGAGTTTAGTGCGATAATACTCTTAGGATACAGAAACAACCGTCTCGTCTCTACGTGCTGATTTTAAACCGGTGCATCTCAAGTCTGTGATACCGGTCATGTTATTTCTGCAGTTTGCGGCTCGGAGCTGCAGATCTCTGACCGCTCTTCGCTGTCTACCAGGCGGCTACAACATCACCTCCAGAAGAACCGCTTCATACATTCAGGGTCAGAGCCCAGAACCCCGCATCAGGGAGTATTTCTACTACATCGACCACCAGGGACAGGTGAATATATATACAATATACAAGCTAAAACAAAACGAAGCAAACAAAGTGTAGTCCAGTTGTTGATTAGCGATGTTCTGTGATGTTTGCAGCTTTTTCTCGATGACACCAAAGTGAAGAATTTTGTCACCTGCTTTAAAGGTTAGAAACTCTTGTTTTTGTGCAGTTTGATCAATTGTGTTCAAGCTGAGGAGCATAATAAACTGTAACTTTAGTTAACGGCCGTCTGCAACCAGACAGTTAATCTCAAATTGCTCTCACTCAATTTGAGATTATCGTACATTTCTTCATGTGTCACTACTTTAGCATGATTAAAAAAAGATTAGTAAAATATAACAGAACACATCTGATAACAAACTGCCTTCTAGTGGTGGACTGTGTTCCTCTGTTTAACAGTCAGGTGAATGTGGTGTGAATGGATAATTTGAGCAGCTGGTATATCTATCTAGAGAGTATTTAAAATGTAAGATTTTGTGTCTGACCAGTATATAACAATCATAATGCTGTCGTATTTCTTTTCTGATCCAAGCAATTTAAAACGTATTCTATTAAAATAGTGTTATTTTACAAATAAATGAAAATAACCCAAATATGACTCAATGTTCACAATATTTTAGGGTTTTTAATGTACTATTCTTTTAAAGTGCAAATATTTTAGAAATCTAAAATTAACCATACCAAAAATATGTCATCAAAACTTGTATTTGGTATTGATACTAAGCCATATAAGTATTGCATCTGGATACAACCTTTGAGTACTGATACTTTTCAGGGTAGCAATATTTTTGACAATCTTGTTAGATAATGCAAAGTGTTTTAGATTACATGTCAAAAGAAAAAGATGAAGGTATGTTTGAGGTCATGCATGTTTAAAAAAACATTGAGGACCTGTTCCAAGTAGCTCTTTTTTGTTTTCTCCAAGAGAATGGAAGAGAACAAAACTGGAAATGTAGAAAACAGTGAAACGATAAAGCAACCGTCACCTTTTTAGAGACTTTTGGTAAAGTTTCTCTGAATTTATGTGTCAAACCAGGTCTCTGCTACTAAGGTTTTAGAGTTTCTGAAGATAAAAAAAAAAAACATTAGAGATAAAAACTATAACAGAAAATTCAAATGTGTGTCATTTGAATATAAAATACTAATGAAAAAATCTATAACTCTGTTTGAATTTCTGATCAGTAATATACCAGTAATTGGAATATCAAGCATAACATTATAGGGATCTTTTAATATTGTCTGTCTCTGGGTAACCATAATGTTGTAATGTTTAGTTAATCTTTATCTGATTTAGCTGGTCATGCGACAGATTTATGTGCTTTAAAAAAAAAAATCTGATGCCATTCACTACTAAAACCTCTCTTGGATTTTTGGAATAGAACCAGCAACTTAGACTCTCCACTGGACTTGACACCACATATATTCCCTTTTTTTTTAGTGAAATTGTATTGTAAAGCACACTTAAAGACTGTTCAACCACTCTGTGGTTTACCTTTAAATATAGTTTTTGTTTAGATGGTATTTTTTTGTTTCTGATGAATAAATTTGATTTTTCAGATAAAAAGTTCCTGGTTTTCTTCTTCAGTCGCCTACGGGTGAACCAGACTGGGCGTTACGGGGAGGATTTTCCCTTCCTGTCTCTGTGTGGTAGAGAGAGGAACTTCCTGCGCTGCGACGACCAACCGGTGGTTTTCACCCACCTGCTGCAGGACGCAGCAGGAGACCAGGAGCTGCTGTCGTATTGTGGCGGTGCTGAGAAGCTCTCAGTTCCTTTCCAACCAGAGGCTCTGTACATGCATCCGGTCAGCGGTCGGGTTTATCATCCCGGCCCAGAACGTTTGGGCAGGGCTGGATTGGTCCGTTCGGCCCTCGCTATAGAACTTAGCTCCAGCTTTGTTTATCCACCAGAGAGCGGCCAATCAGGACAGCCTACACACTTTCTGTGGAAAGGACAGACGCACAGACTGACCAATGAGCTGGCAGGATGCTTCCCAGCAGTAGAAGAGGCAACGGGACAGCAAGGGGAGCTGGGTTAATATAAAAAAATAGTAAAGGTGGATCAATTAAAAAGAATATAAGATATAAGGTTTGTTGCTATCAGATAATGTCTCATGTTATATTGTTTACTTCCAGCCAGGTTTTGGTCCAGAGGTTCAGTTTATGAATAATAACAACAAGCTGAAAGTAGAAATTTGAAAATATATTTCCAATTACCTTGTTTTGTCTTTTTCATTTTTTCAGAAATGTTATTGTGTAGCAAACTTACTGCTTGATTGTTGGAAAAGTCACAAAAGAACAGAAATTGAAATCTTGATCTTTCTAAGGAAAAATCTAAATTTTAGATCTTGAGAAGTTAGTTAGAAATAAGTTTAAATCTGCAGACTTTGGACTTTGAATTAACCTTTTGATGAAGAAGCATGGAAAGAATGATTATTTTAAAACAGAAGATAAATGTGTTAGAAATTAAGCAGGAATTTAACAACATTTAAACTGATTAAAGATCTGGAGACTAAAGAGAAATGGACGAAGATCAAAGTCGTTTATTATTATTAAATCAGTTTAATTAACTGAATGAACTGCTGATGTGCTGAGAATTGAATGGGATGCTTTGATCTCTTGGAATCATTTGGAAAAGAATTTCTTTATCTTGCAAAAGTCAACTGAAAGAGAAACTGCTTAAAATAAGAGATGGGGGAGGATGAGTTGGAGTTCTGTATTCACATTGAACGCCGCTCCTTCGAAAGTCAACAGCCACAGATCTGTTAGGAAAATCTAAATAAAACAATCATCTAAACACAAATAGATCTTGGGTTCCATATTTGTGATAGATTTCTGACTTTGAGTGTCAAACACTTTAAGGTCTGAGCTTCTTAGGCTTGATCAATTATCTGCCGTTTAACTAGAACCCAAATCCAATCCAGACTTTCTTTCATAAATTTTAAAGTCAGTTGACCTTTTTTTACGTCTTTGTTTCTTCCGTCAGTTATTTTGACAGATGAACCATCCCTGGTGTGACTTGGTCTTGTTTGCTGGGCCAACATACTTAAAATTTATTTTGGGTTTCACACATCTGGGCTTTTACCTCAAACTGGTTTGGAGGTTCCAGTGATGTGGAAGACCTCCTATCTTGTTTCAGCACCAAATGAAACTCAGCCAGCTGTCCTCGTTGACTAAAGACTTGTTGTTCTGACATCGCACATCATGAAGGTCCTAAAGAGACTCCTGTTGGTTCAGCTAAGCCAGTAAACAAGCAGCTATCAGGACCACCTGCAGTTTGGTAATTACTGCGCCACTGGAGTTAAAGATGCCATCAAACACCTGCTTCAACAAACCTACTGTCATTTAGACAAAGCAGACAGCACTGTGAGGATCAAGATTTTCACTGCGAAAACTTCAAAAAATAAATTTAAAATGTCTACAAATAAGTGTATTTGGCCTTAGTCTGAGCAGCTAAATAATAGGATCTGAATTAATGAATATTTGAGTATATGACTGAGAATTTTGCTTTATAAAATAAGATGGATATAATGCATTTGAAATAAGAAAAATAAGTTGTTTATTAAAGCTAAATAATCTTATTCCACTGGCAAATTGTCTCATTTCCTGCTCAAATCAAGAGAAAAAAACACATGGTTAAAAACTTGCTGTGCTTGAGTTTTGTTGTGCATTTAACGCGATTCAGCCCGACTTACTTTGTCAGGTTCACCTGGAACAAAGATTACCTGAAAAACAGACCACAGTTTGTGAGACTGAGGGATCAATAGTCTAACTGCGTCGCCAGGAGCATCATTCCCTTTTAATCTCGACACCTCTGACTTCCAGGACCAGACAGAGTCCTGTTAGCTGCAGAAATACTCCGATAATTCTGCAGTCATTGGGTGCATCAAAGATGGACAAGATGCTGAGTACAGAGGGAGCTGGTGAACAGCTTTGTGGTTTGGTGAGGAAACAATCATCTGATCATGAATGTCAACAAAACAAGGGATGAGGAGTATAAATACCCCCGTGTACATGACAACAAACTCAACTGGAGATGCAACAGTGAAGCTGTCTACATAAAGGAATACAGCAGACTGAACTTCCTAAGGAACCTTAGGTCCTTCAGTGTTTTCAGCAAGATGCTACATGTCTTCTATCAGTCTGTTGAGGGTGTGATCTCTTCCTCCACCATCTGCTGGGGTAACAGCATCAGAGCAAATGACTTCAAAAAGCTTAATGAGCTGATAAAGAAGGCAGGCTCTGTTCTAGGCACTCCTCTGGAATGAGGTGTAGTTTGAAAAACAGATTTCAGTGGTTGTCTGAAATCAGCATGATGCTTTTGAAATATTATGAAGTGCTTAGTAAACAGGTTTGATATTAAGTAACATGATTGGATTTGGAAAAAACTTATATTTAACATATAAAAGTTGTTTAGTAAGTTAAGTTGCTTCACTTAGTTATGTAATTGTGTTATAATTACAATGGATTGCTCAGATACATTTAGATGTGAGATACTATTTTTCAAGTATATAGCATTCATAGTTTGCATGCCAGCAGTACACTTAGACACATGTATATCTGTTAGGCACTCAAAGTAAATGTAGAGCACGTTTTAATTCTCTGAACCTCTGGAGAGAATTTTACATAGAAGTTTCTTTATAAATCGGAGAACCATGAGCATCCATTTCATCAAACTGCAAGGCAATGAAAGAGTTTTCTTTTTATACTGAGTTGAATAATATACATAAATGAAAATATTATGTCACAAAGGATGGATATTCCAGTAAATTACCCAATATAAGTTTCCAATAAATGGCTATTTAATTGGTGGTACCGATTTTTATGAAATAACATATTTGGATCACTCATGACATAAAAAAACGAAAAAAAAAACATTTAAAACAAGTTCCTCACTAAGATTATATTTGTTGAAATACGATGAGTGTGCCCAATTTAAAAAAAATAAAGTTCGTAAGTTAAAAGTGCATTTTAAGTGTCACAGTAATTAATACCCCCTATATATTTTAAAAATAGTTTAGTCCATATTTAATGACACATAGATATGATCCAAACTCTTTGTGTTGCAGGTGCAACAGTCAGCGGGTGTTTGTAGAACTGCAAGTCCCAGAGATCCCAGCAGCTCTGCTCGGCTCTGCTCTGCCTGGAGAAATGGCAGCTCGGTCCGCTGAAACATGCGGGCTCTTAGAGCGCTCGGTGCGGGATCGGTTTCCTCCTCTGCTCACCGACCTGTACCAGTTCACCATGGCCTACGCTTACTGGCGGGCCGAGCGGCACCAGGAGACCGCGGTCTTCGAGCTGTTCTTCAGGGACACCCCCTTCGGCGGAGGCTTCTCGCTGTTCGCTGGGCTGCAGGACTGCCTGCTGTTCTTGCGGAGCTTTCGCCTCACAGACCGAGGTGAGACTTCAGCTTTTTTTAAATCTTATCGTCACCAGAACTTCTGAACTCCACCGAACCGGCAGCTATGTTCTGGTTCTGGATCAGGAGTGTCGGACTTTTCCTCCTGGTTGTGTAACTCTCCCAGCGTAAGGAGACGTGCAAAGGTCTTGCATGTTTTGACCTTTAACTTAAATACCCGAAGGAATCTGCTGGCTGATAGGAGACCCACACCACACTTTGTAAATTCAATGTGTCCCCGCACAATTCAATTCAAAAAATACTTTATTTATCCCAAAGGGAAATTTAAAAAACAAAACAAAAAAAAAAAAACATTGCTGCTAAAGGCTTTGTAATACCGACAGAGTTTAATCCCACCGCTAATGGTCTTACAGGTTCACAAGAAACAAATTATTTTCCAAAACGTTGTGATCAGAAACAACAAACCTCTGTTACTTTAAGTTTCTGGATGGCACCTTAACCTGTAGTGTTTTGTTAATCTAATGTTGGAAGCAATGCGGTTGCAATATGTGAACTAAATAAGTAAAAAAAGCCTTCAAAACAAACAAAAAACACACATTGAAAGGTAAACATTGTCTTACTATCTAAAAACTTATTCCAAGATAACTTTAAATGCTCAGAAACTCCTCTTACTTTAGTTTGTCTTTTAAGTTTGTCTTATTCGTCCTTTATAACCAGGTTGTACAAGTAAAGAAAAACAAGCTTGTATGCTTGACCTTATTAGGAGTTTATCTTGGCTTTGGTTTGGTTTCATTTAGTTACTCTGGGGGGGGGGGGGGGGATGCAAAGAAAAAGAGCAGGAACAAAACTTATCTTTTCATTTTATATGCACTACCTTGTGTTGGGCTATCCCATTTCATCCAACTTAATTACAATGGTCTTTTTTGCTTGTGATGTTAGTGTAACTAAATACTTGTGGAAAGTAATGTTTCCTGCTGGTTTAGTTCAGCTGTCAATTAGAATCAGTTCTATGGCAGATAACCTGTGTTTGTGTTGGAGCACATGATGTAGGATGAAAAGGTCATGCTGAAGCTCCAGCTGTTTTTGTGGATACAGATGTGGAGTTCCTGCGCTCCGTCCTGCCTCCCAACACCGACCCTGCCTTCTTCGACTTCCTGAGGGGCCTCGACTGTTCAGCTGTGACACTCCGCTCTGTCCCAGAAGGCTCTGTGGTGTTTCCCAGGGTGAATTAATGCGCTGAAAACACAGCATTAGAGGTGGGGGTGGGCGGGGCGGGGGTCAGGAACTAAACAAGAAGAGTTTCTCACACCTACAGGTGCCTCTGATGGAGGTGGAGGGTCCGCTGGCTGTGGTCCAGCTGCTGGAGACAAGTTTATTGTGTCTGGTTAATTATGCAAGGTAAATCCATCCCTCCATCCATCCATCCATCCATCCATCCATCCATCCATCCATCCATCCATCCATCCATCCATCCATCC
>JAUZNJ010033278.1:0-13240 GCA_034780135.1 Jordanella pulchra
TATATGAAACAAACAAACAAGCCTGATAAGTGTTGAGTAAGTGTTTTGCTAAGATTTTTGCTAAGTGTTGCTAAGTGTTGAGTAACACTTTGAGGCAATTTGTGAAAAATTGTTGTTATTTGCAACGTTATGGAAATGTTCAGTAAGACTTCTGCACCTGTTGACAGATATGTTAGTTCATCATTAATGGGCAGGTTACTTTAATTTGTCTGAGACAGTTTATTATTTAGAATTATTTTTTAAAACAAAAATTCAAAATCAATATTTCATTTTACTAAATTATTTATTACATTTGTATTACTTTTTCATTACAGCTTTCAGTTTTGTGTTATGTGAATTTGTAGTGTGAATTTATTATTTTCTTAAATGGGAGCCTATTTAAACTTTCAAACATAAATGTATATAAATAAAACCGCACGTTAAAGTAGACTGCAGCCAGCCTCGAGGACAGCAATAGAAGGCAGAAAAGACAGTCAAGCATGGAACCATTTGGCTGATTCTCACATGTGGTTAATATTAGCACAGACCTTTTATGTAGGTGCTGAGGGTGAAGGAGTGAGTCCTTAGAGTTACTTTTAGACAATGTTGAAAGAAAAATCACCTGCAAATGTGCACAACATCCACCATTACAGTTTAGCTCAAGATGTCTAATTCTGTTGTGGATTACCAAAATAATTTTATATTGAAACATTTGGCTTTATTCTGATAAAAAAATTAAACTATAATCTCTAAAATCATCTATACCCTGTAAAATTGGTAACCATTTTGAAAAAAATTATATTTATTTTTATTAATAATATTTAACAGTTGAAAATGACATGTCAAATAGTTACCATTTATTTTCCAAATACTGAAAGCCTGTTGTAAGTGAGCACAGGCCTGTCTCCCTCCCAATAGTGAAAAACACAAGCTGTCATATTGTAATCGTGTAATAACCATTCACGCTGTAACTTTCAGCAATTAATGAAGATGCTGTGACTGGATTGTTTAAATCCTGGCTAACTTGGCTCCAGCTGGTTGAAGCCTAGGTTGAAGAAGCATTTGATGTTAGCTTATTTGGTTTTAATAGGGTTATATGTTGGATGTCTATTAAAGGCTTTCACAATGCTGTGGAATAATCTTGGCTCATTCTTCATTAGGGCAGTGCTTTAGGGCAGGATCTTTGTAAACTTACATTTAAAGATTACCTTTTTAAAAATATATGGAATGAACACTCTAGAGGACTAATTCTACATCACAGTCATTCCATTATTGATATGATCATTGTTTTTTTCTAAGCTGAATTTAAAGGCAGTTTTCCTGTTTGAGATTGATCACCTAAATTTTGATTTAATAATTATTTGGTACATAATGGAGATGTTTGTTTGAAAGACAGCAACGTCATCAGATTTAGGCCCGATCCTAATACACCCTCTACTTTCAACCACTAGCCCTCATCCACTACCGACACACCCTTAAATTGAAGCAACAATTAGAACTTCATAATCTTACCCAGAAATTGGGACACCACTCCCTGCATAGTTAATGTTTGGGTATATAAACAACTGTGAATTTACTGAACATATACCCCCTGGTGTTATGTGTTGAAAAGGACATTGTTTCTGAAAATTCCAGTTCTGTTCGGATGCTACTTTTCAGCTACTTTGTTTTTATGAAAATAGCTCTTTGTGAGGAGTTAGAGAATAAATTGCTTTTTTTAGCTTCTATGCCACAAGTGGCTTTATTGAGAGATATCAAGTAGTAAATGCAAACAGATATAAGAGTGAAGAACATATATAGCAAAGGTCTAAAGGTAAAGAATTTTTGGATCTAACAGCTCTTTGGTTAGGATTTTGGACAAATGGCTTGAGAGTACATTTAAAAAATATATAGTCTCTTAGCTGTAGACACCTAATTTTCTATGAAAGCCCTTGAACTGAAACCCTACCCAGATTAATGGGCAGCAACAGTTGCTTGTGTAGAGAATGTATCCCACTCTTACTGCTCCATTACTAAACAGCTGAGCACACCATGAAACCATCTTAACAACTTTTAGTTTTGTTTCATAGAAGTGGTTTCTTTGAGCTATTTATCAAATGCTTTTTTTTTTGTTTGTTTGTTTGTTTGTTTTTTGCTAGAAGCTCTGGGCTGCCTCGTGCATTTTTATTTCCTATTAGAGTCTGAAAAGATCACTCCTTTTGCTGAGTTTTATAAAATAAATAATAACAACGTAAAATTTGTCAGGTGTTGTAGGTAATCTGAGGTAGTGTTTATCTAATTTTATTACCTGACACAATTTTATAACCGCACGGTTCTTAGGTAGGTTCTTATTTCTAACCAAATATTTAGCCAACATTGTGCTGTGTCCATTAGAGGGTGGAAATGTGACTGGCAATACTGCAGTTACAATAAATACTAAAATAATTAAACTTAGATGCAAGAGAGTAAAATTTCTTTTATAAAAAAATAAACCCTTTATCCTGTGAGCTTAATTTCTTAATGTAGTAGTAAATTCCTCACAATTTTAACAAGCTAAAAAATATACCTAAAATTTCACTGTGTGGATTTAAATACTTCATAAATGAAGCTATGTTTAGCTTGGAATATTTTAGATGAATATAAGCATTTTGCCAAAACCATTATACGTCCAAGAGGTCTAAGAGGTCTGGGGGTGGAACTTTGAGTTCAACCATAAGGCTGTTCTTTATAGACAACAGACAAATGAGGTGAGCAGGGCAAACTGTCAGTAAAACCTTAGAAATGCATATAGAGGTCTGCTCCTGTCATCCTCTTAGATTTCTTTAAATTTATTGGGTGAGGGTGATCTCTGGTTTTACGACGTGTTGGGATAGTATAAAGTTGGTTTGTGTGAATGCAAGCAAATATTCAGCTTTTTTTTCATCACCTCCGTAATAAAGCACTTAAGGTTTAGTTTAGAACCATGTTTAACCTTAAACAAGTTCTGTGAGTTTTAGAGGTCAAGTGCTGACCATCTCTTTGTGGATTTAATGTAAGGAGAACCATAAGGATGAAGTGAAACAAAAAACATTTCTTGAAATAAATAAGTTGTTTCATTACTACAAAGTTAAATAATTGCATAAAAATCATAACACATTATTTTCCACAGCAAATGTATTAATATGAATATTTGTGCCAGAAATAAACATATTTTGTTAAAATAGATTGAGTCCTGCACGGGGACACACAGTTTGTCCCATTTGAAAGAAATGTAAAAAAAAACATAAGGGAGTTTTTTTGTTTGCTGAACATAGTTTGAGAGAAGAAAAATCTTTATTAACACACCTACAACATGACATGTCTGAAGTAACTTTTTGACCTACTTTTTAAAAACATTTACTTTTTGAATTGTTGCATTTAAGTTTTGGAGGGTTTTGTAGAAGCTTCTGTTTCATTCTTTTTCTTTAATTATTCTCTTTATTGTAGATTATTCTTATTTTCGCCATAACATTCTGCTGCAAGTCCTTCTACCACTATATTATGACTTTTTTCTCAGTTTTGACTGAAACCTACCAGTAATACTGACTTCTATGCTTAAAACTAAAAACAAAATGGACAAATTTAAAAAAAAAGAACAAAAAAAAAAAAAACAATAGACGTTTGTGATGCAGAGTGAATACGAATTATGGAACATTATACTCAGTCACCAATCCAGAACAAAATGAACATCTGAAGTATACTAAGGTTTGCAGCATGGATAAAAATTCATAAAGGTAAGTGATCCCTTAAGGAGCATAGACAGTAGGAGTTTTCTTTAAGGAAAGCAGCCTTGAGACTGATCGGTTTGCTTTGAGACTGATCAGTAGAGTACATTAATTGGGTGACTCTGAGTCCACTATGCCTGTAATTCACCGGAGTGAGGAATGAAAACCTTGTAACAAAAACTTTGGAGTGTAATTCAATATGCCAGAAATGGAGCATTGTTCAAATAGAACAGTTTCTGATCCAGCACTATTAAGCACTGTTAATTTGAGTCCATCATCTGCACCCCCATTTCTCTAAACAGCTGTGTCACCAAAGAGCCCAAATTCATTCATTTTTAAGTCAACCATTTTTACCCATGATTTGTCTGTGCTTCACTCATGACGGTTCAGTGTCGCTTTCTGTTGGTCTTTCAACATTTTGTTAAGCTATTGCTATGTATATGGTGAAATGAATTGAAAAAGTCATAAAAGAAAATTGAAGCCAGTAAGCTTAGGTGAACATTCAGGGAAAAGTTTGGAAAGCAGTTAATAATTCATAAATAATGTTTCCCAGCCAACATAAGCCTTATGTTTAGTACTAAAGACAAGGACGAAGTTAAAAAATGGATAATGCCCACTTTTGACCTCTACCTGAGAAACCTTATGATCATAAACAACTTCTTAATTAGTGCTGTCTGTCCTAACAATGTCATCTTCCTATAGATTTAGATTTTTCCTTGCTTTTAAGCTTAGATTGCAATACTTTTTTAATTTTTGGACAAAAATATCTGCAGTACCGTATGGAGAGATGGTTTTCTGTGGGTGAAAAAAATTCCTCCACACCTGTGTGTTCTTCTAGAATCATCCCTGTTCTCTGAATAGACAGGCTTTGATTCTAAAGTCCTTGCCATATTTCTTTCCAGTGTCTACAATAGTATAAGTAGCTGTGAATCCATTTCAGCATTTCTGAGTACAGGGAGAGCTTTGGAACATCTAGAATACCATGGGCATTGGGTAGTTGCATCTCAATAGCTGACAGGTGGACACAAACTGATTTAAAAAGTAAAATCTGTTGGAGGATGTCAAGGTGTTGAGAGGGAAAAGGACGGTGGGAAGCTACATTCAGTAAGGCTTAAGATGAGCTGTGTGGTTCCACATTGTTCTGCGTTTTTTTTTTTTTTTTCAAATCAAATGAATTGATTTTTGCTAAAATTGAAATTGTAATGAAAAGTTGATTTTAAGCTTTGGAACTGTCATAGCTGTATTTATATTATATCTGTATCCATGAAAAACAGATGGATCCTTAAATTTCTTACATAAAAAAAAGGTAATCGTGATGATAGGAAGACCTAAGGATTGGTGACAACATTGTTGAACGATAACTGCTGAAGAGTGAAAACAGGTGTATGTTTAAGTAAAAGATAAAGTTAAAACAGTGAAGTGAAGTAAAGTTAGATAATTGTCATTATTTTTTTTTCCTTCTGCCAATATTCTTCTTGTAAAGATTATTTCAGTCAACGATCCTTTTGCTGCCTCAGTTCTGTTTAAGCAAATTTAACAATCATAGAGAAGCTATTGCTGATCAAAAAGCTAGTCCTGCCAAATATTTAACACATTTTGACCAATTATGCTAGAAATGTTTAGGGCTTTGGTTTTAAAACGTATTCATCAAATCAAGGATAGAAATAAGTACAGTGGCATGCACTAAAGGTATTGTGGTTAATTTAAGAAGGGGGCAAAGTTCAACAGGAAAGAAGGTTGTCGTCTTTTTACTTAAAACACATCCTTTATGTATCTTTGCAGCCTCCAGTATGTTGTAGCCTTCTAAAGACTCATCACACTTTCTCTTTCTTCTGTTGGCTTGTCAGTTCAGAAACAAAATGTGTTTTGTCAGAGGTATTGATGTATAATGCAATGGCATCAGTGAGCTTATTTCCACTTTAATAATACTGAAACTTTTTTAATATTAAGTGATTTTGCATAGATCTTTGTGACAGAATGAAAGTGGTACAGCAATGATCAAACAGTGTCTTGTTTCAGGTCACATCTTCTCTGTCTTTCTGTCAAAGCCATACCAGAGAGGGTTGGGGAATGACAGAGCACTATTACTGGTGGGAATTTCTCCAAAACAATTCCAAATCACATGGTTTTTCCTGCTCCTCCCAGTCACATTGGGGGCATGTCAGAATACAACGTCTGTCACAGTATCCCAAGACGGACTGTGAAATTTCAAAACTTGTCACCTGTTAGCTCTACCATGTTTCTGAGTTGGGTGTTAGATAACAAAGCAATCTTAAAACATTTAGTGAATGAGTTTAACAACGCGTAGTGTTCCCTGGAAATTGCTATCCTCCATTAAAGCTAAAAATTTAAGTAAAAAGGTTCAAAAGAAATAAGTAAGTCAGAGGTGCTGATTTGAAAATGTGCATATGTTACATTTACATCCAGCTATTATTATATAAAATAATAATAAAAACTATATGATGTGAAAAGACTTTTTGATTAAAAAGATCAGAAAAACATGGTTGTTTTTGTTTATTAATTTACAGTTATACACTGACAGTTAAAGTATGAGCATAAAGCAGTTACAGTTTTTACATAGATTTTTAAATTAGAATTTATATTTAATAAATGTTTAAAAATTCTAAACTGTATGAATTTTGGCAATCTCTTGAAATTAATAAAATGTAATTAAACTGACTGCATTCATTAAAGATTGGTGTATAAAAAATCATCCAAACATTTTTTTAAATATTTTCAGTCAGCAATAGATAACAGACAACTTAGATATCTTAAAAAAATCTCTTGCAACCTTGCATATGCTGAAAAATATCGTAATATGAAGTTTCACTATGTTAACATATTTCTGAGAATAAGTCTTGCTGTCAACTTTGTCTGATTTACAACTTGCCGCACCTACAGGGTGAGAGAGTCTATGTTGTAAGCTTCACAGTTTTACAGTATAAATGACGCCAAAATGGCTGTGGCCCTAGGATGAATATAAACACACTTTGACAACTTTGCAGGCAGTGCCAAGCAAAGCAAATACAACAGACAGACAAAAAATGTATTTACTGGTCCAACAGCAACAAGTTGAAACAACATCCTTCTTGGATTTTTGTTTGATTTTATGTTCCACTGATTTCATGTTTTATTATTGTTGGTTTAATCAGCGTATTGCCCTTGGTGTTCATTCACTATGCATCCATTGGATTTTATATTGATCACGATCAGACCTATTGCTTTGCAACTCTACCAGTGACCTGTCTGGAATCTTCCTTGGTCTTCATACTTTTAATTCACTAAGATTTTCTAACAAGGTTGTAAGGCTTTGACATGCCAGCTGTGTTCATGCTGAATTAAAACAAATGCAAGTAAACAAGCTCTACAAAGTTGGTGACTTGTGAAGGTACCTAGAGAAATTACATCAAAAACTTTATTAGGTTTCCAGCATTAATGTTTAAGGTTATTTGTTAGTGTATTAATACAGTAGGTGGATTTATTTTGCGGTGGTTCAAAACATTTATACATTTATACAAACATCTCAACAAAACCATTGAAAATAATATGATGGCTCAGAATGCTCAAGGCTTTAGAAATCCATTAAAAGTGGGATACAGAAGAGCAGAGCAATACTTGAAACTTAGATAAATTTGCAAGAAATTACACTTTCAGAAACTAGTGGTTAGAAACCATCCAGCTATCATTCACACCACTCCTAATTCTGTGTAAATCAAGTACCTACTAGGCGGGTAACTTGGCAGAAATGCTCTACAGCGACACTAGTGGCTGGATGACCTAATCACTCTCCCAGCGAAGCAAGCAGTGAGTGAGCAGGGTGAATGTTGGATGTTACGATACTTGTGGATGAGTATCGATTTTTTTCTAGGAAAGAAAAAATCGATATATATCGCGATATCAATATTATCCTACAGCCCTAATATAGATATACAGTGGTGGATAATCAAGGTCCAGAAAGTAAAAAGCCAGTATAGAGATCAGTTCATCCAATTGGCATTTCCAGCTCCACAAAACAGACTGGGGAGTAATCACCTCATTAAGTGAAAAGGAGGAAGGAAAATCAGGCAGGGTTTTTACTTTCTGGACCCGGATTATCCACCTCTGGATATTTGGACTGATGGAGGAAGCTAGAGTACATAACGAGAACCTACCGTTATGATATTTAAATATATTTACTAGAGGCGGTAGATATGTTATTTACTCAATTATTATTCGGACTGTCAAATTGTTAGGTACACAGAAGCTATTGGCTGCATGTTAGAACAATAAATGAAAGTGTGAATCTAGCTCAAATCATGGTCAAACACATAATTCTGCACAAATAGAATAAATTCACCCCAGGTTTCGTTCAAAACATAGGAGTTTATTAACAAAAATCATTCAGCAGCAGGTCAAAAACATTTCAGTTTAAGACTCTTGACTAAATACTTGTAAAACTCAACTAAAACTAATCTACCATGTACAAAGAAGAAGGGAAAAATGGTTGAAAATCATAATAAATGAGATGATGCAATGGTATCACAGTTTAGCGTAAGTTTCTATGTTTGAGAACCAAAGTTACTCTTGAAGAATTTGGAATGTAATTAAATTAGCTTTTGGCTAATTTAGAGCAACTGGGATGTTTTCAAACCAATTCACAATGCAAATCGAGGAGGTGAATAGACATTATTCAGCCAAATAATGTTTTATTAAATGGTTTGCTTAATCAGACATAAATAGGTTTATTGACTTTTTTAATGTTCTTTGAGTGAGCTAGCAGTTAGCAAATATTAGGATTGCAATAAATGACATTTGGTCATAATTTGGTAATCAAAATATAATGAGCATATGAGTAAACACATGAACATAAACTTTATATAAATATTTAAATCCTTAGGGAGATAAACTTGTTCTAGTTTTATAACAGCTCAAAACATATTACTGTATCATGGCACACCATGCGATACATTTTGTCTTTACTCAAAAGTAAACACATGAAATGATCAAAATCATCAAACCATATTTTTTAAACTACAAACTCTCCCTGCGGGCCAGACTTTGTACCTTTGTCCAAGTCCGCTTTGGAAAGTTTGTTTACTCCAGCAGTTTGCATTTTAGCATGACAGGCTAACAGCAAAGGAGGTTACTTTGTCCAACATGCCACAAACCAAGGAAAGCTCTCCTCCTCCACTCTGTTCATCTGTCCAAGCAACAAGGGGTTCCTGAAACTCAAAAAGGAATTTTGCATACCATCTGTTTTACAGCATTTCAGTTCTGAAATGTCAACCATCACGACTTAGCCTCTGTCCTCAGGAGGTCTGGGTCTCCGGCCTGGCTTTTCCTGTCGGTTGGTGCCTCTTCCACTGTGAGTCTCCCAGGGTAGCTTGATAGAAGGAGGAATTTGTTCTGTCTCCTCTGGTCTGTTGTGCTCTCACATAGTGGGGGGTCGAAGCACAGCTCTGTGGGAGGTTTCCTGTGGAGTTAGCTGGAGAGGGGAATTTTCAAAACAAAGTCCAGAGCAGCACTGAGACAATCATCACTCTCTGTCTCAGTAAAAATGCTTAAGATGAAACATGAACATTCTTCCTCAATGTGCAAAATTTTTATCATAGAAAGTTGCCACTTGGATTTACTAAGGAAATAGGTAGGAGCTTCCCATTGGATAATTACTGCATGGGCAATATTTTTTTCACCTTGAGACCAGATATTTAACCCCAGTTAGATCAATGAGAGTCACAACCATGTTGAACGTTACATCCATTAAGTCTGGTTTGTTGTTGCATTAAGCAAAGAAAACATCTTAGGATATTGCCGAAACTGTCAAAATTGGGTTAAGCACTGTCCAACTCGTTAATGAAAACTAGATGGATAATAGGGACCCATCTTCTTTGAGGAAAAAAATGTCAAAGAAATAAAACCATTTGGTTAAAATAAATCAAAGAAAAGCAACAGCAGAACTCTGGGCTATGTTTATTAGTTAAAGTAAGAGCATTTGCAATTTACAATGGCAATGGAAGAAGTTCATATGGTTTGACGAGTCACGTTTTACCCTCTTTAAGAGTGTTGGGCGCATCCGAGTAAGAATAGAGGCAGGTGAAGTGATGCACTCATCATGCCTAATGCCTACTTTACAAGACTGTGAGGGCAGTGCTTTATGATTTGGTATTGCTGTAGTTGGTCAAGTCTAGGTTCACCAACTAAAACCACACCTTCATAAGATATTCATCATTGTAGACATTTATAAATTGATTATTTAATATAATTAATTTATTTTCTCATCATTCCCATTTAGTAGGTAGTATTGCTGTTTGTCTACAACTATGCTTTAAAAAAAATAGAAAACTGTTTAATCATCTTTACTGTAAGGTGATGATGTATTTGCTAAACGTTTAATAATACAATTATTCATTTTGTTTATTTTAGAAAAAAAAAAAAATATTTTTCATTTTTTGTTTTGTTTTTTATTGTATGGAACACAGAAAGTTATGCATAAACTTTGAAACCTCACCACAGAAGTCTTAACAAGCTTTCAGTTTCCTGCAGGGACAGAGGCATGTATGCGTAAGGAGTTTGTCCATGAGTTCACCACATGGTTTCTTCTTTTGACACCCCCTTTGACAGGCAGATCACTTTTAGTTATAAAAAATCTTTGTAGGTACAAGCATACAGTATGTACTTTGGATTAACTGGGAGTGATATATGTGTAAAGAGTGGTGTACTCCATAAACCCCGAGAGGCCCTGTGGTGAAATGCTAAAGGTATGGATTAGCAGAAAGCTTGTGGCAACATAACATCTCCTACAGGTGTTCTAACATCAATTTGTGTGTCTTGCTTTTTTGACACTGAAATATTCTAATACCCTCTAAGTAGCAATAATGTGGTGTTAAAATTATTACATGATTAAAATATTTGAAATGTTTTTCTGCCAGCATGTATGTATATTTTCTGTCTGGATCTGTGGCTTTTAGTTATTTTGTCATTTTACTTCCAGAATGTACGTCACATTCCCAAATTTGTCATATGGGTCCACTTAGGTAGACAGTAAAGCCCCACAGGCATACCAGTCAGCTTAGACACACAACAAACATCCACTCTGAGATATGGCACAACCCTGAACTCAGGAAAAAAATGTCTCCTGACTGATATGATTGTTTCTTTGTTTTCCTCTTTGTTTCCTTTGTTTTTCTTTCTTTCTTGCTCACTTACCTCTACCCCCACCACCTCCCTCTGTCAGCGTTCCCGCAGATTCCCCTGCTGTCTGCTCTCGTCACATTCCCCAATCTGTTAGCCTTCTGATACCAGGGCCAGACTTGAAAGAAAGTCTTAGGGACGAGAGCTTATACACTGTGCCAGATTTTGTTAAATAACTACGAGATGTTGGTGCCAATTTATTGGTAATTGTCCCTTCTGGCACAGACTCTTGAAAGTCCTGGAGAAGCCTAAGCTCAAGATCACTGCAAGTGTTAATCTTCTTATACTTAAGGTATCAGGTTTTCTTTTGATGTCGCTAAACATGTTGACTCCTATCTCAGTGCAGAAGGCAATCCAGACATAGCTATGAGCGAGATGGGGGTTTGTCTGCTTTCGTCTTCCAAGAATCTCATGGTTTGTGTGTTCATTTCCCATAGTGTTCTTTATGCTGCTCAAATAATTCAGCAGCAAAATGAGACAGAAGAAATAAAAAGGAAATTGATTTTGAGCTAATTATCTTTTCTATGGTGCAATTGCTCTTGTTTGCTGTAAAATGAATAGTTTTGTTAATGAGGTAAAATTCTTTTGCTTGGACAAGTTGTTTTGATGGCCCAAGGTTGTTCTTTAAACATGTTTTGTCAGAGATCCCCTTTCGAGATCAACAAAAAAACGTCACTTGTCTCAAAGTATAAATGATTTAATATCTAATTCTTTCCTGACCTAAAGGCATGTTGCATTAGTTTCATGTTCACAGGATCCACTTGTGTGGCGAAGTCTGTGTTTATACATAGTTGCAGTATTGGCCACACAGATCCATGTGCTCAGGAATCTGCCTTAGGGAGTCAGGTGGACAAGTACAGGAAAGGTGCACTCTCTTGAGGCCCACACTCTTTGGCACACCGGGCCTCCCTCAGGTGCTCAGGTGAGCCTTGGTGATCAATCACTGATGCTTTTTGTCAGATGAGATTCTCCTATGAGTCAGTCACTCACTTAGGCAGAGCCCCAGGTGGTGGGTGATAGTGTAGAGGCTGTGGGATCAGGACGAGCTCTCACATGTACAACTACACTGATCTCACACACAGGTGGAGATTTGTCATGAAATGCAAGGAACCTGTCTTTGACTGAATATTGAGTTGGATTGTCATTTGTATGTAGAGTGTGAAAATCTGTGGCAGCTTGCACGCATAAGTTACATCTAGGTTTTATTATATGTACCACAGCAAATCAACATGTTTGGATTACTTTAAAACTTAAGGATGGAAACGACTTTATTTCTCATGCCACAATCAGAATCAAGTTTCTCTGACTGGAGGCAATATTTAAACTCCATTCATACATCAAGATTTATGACAGAGTTTAGGGCTTAATTGTGCAAGGTTGTTAGAAAAAAAGAAAAAAATATTATGGAAACTGAGGTAAGACACATCATGAATTCAACTTTGTCTCTACTGTCTTAAAATACTTGCATAATCCAACCTGTTCTTTACTGTAATTTAACTTTTGATTTAGAGCTGTTTGTCTCTGACAGTCTGTAATGACTGGCTGTGAACAAAGTGGTTGGTGGCGACTATGTGTTATAGCGTCTGGTGCGTGTCAGAGAAATGTGACCAAGCATGGTCATTAAGTTCATCAGATAAACAGAGAAGTACATCTTTGGAAACTTTAGAATTGTGACTGACCTGATAAAAGGTCATGTTGCTTTCTACAGCATCAAAGTGTTTTTTTTTGTTTTGTTTTTTTTTACAATTTTTCATGTTACAAGAGACTTCAGAAGTTTTCTCTTACATGACAATGAAAAAAGATGCATTTGTCTATACCTTTGAACTGTAGCTCCTTGTGTATGTTTATAATGAAACGTAAACCTTTCCTTCAATGTCAAGTCTTTCAAAGACTCTAACAGGTCTACTTTCATGCCATGGTCTATCTTTCTACAGAAACATACACATGTTTATTGAGTCCCATATATGGATTTTTTCTCATACATGGGGTTTTCCATTAATATGCCTACCTTTTACCACAATAAAAATGACTTGTTTATAACTTGTTTTATAACAAGAAGATTAGAATAATCTAAGCCTTCAACTTGTATGTTAGATCAAGTTCCAACAACGTTATTTAAGGAAGTATTCCCTCTGATTTCCACCTCCATTTTAGATATGATTAATCTATCCCTGCAACAGGGATATGTACCTCAGGCTTTTGAGGTAGCTGTAATCAAACCTTTACTTAAGAAACAGTCTCTTGACCGGGATAACTTGGTCAATTATAGACCTATATCTAATCTTCCTTTTGCTATCTAAAATTCTTGAGAAAATAGTTGCTAAACAAGTGTGTGACCACTTACTCTAAAATGAACTTTCTGAAGAGTT
>JAUZNJ010033279.1:0-13240 GCA_034780135.1 Jordanella pulchra
CATCTCTCTCCCCCTCTCTCATACCCCCTTTCCTGTCAGCCTACTGTCAGAAAAAACGAGCCACTAGTGCCGTAAAAAGCCCAAAACACACAACTTATCATAAACCATTAAAGACAGTAAGAATGCTTCACTTTGTTTAAAATACTACACTAATCCTAAACATACAACAAAGCTAACTTTACATTCAAATCAAAAATTTTATGAAGCAGATTAAGAACCTTTTTACTACAGATAATGTAATTTAGTTGTTCATAGATCCATAGACACCCAAGTTTGATGATGATATTTCATATTTATCCACTGTAGAAATGTATCCGTATAGTTATCATTTCTGGAATAAATAAAGGATATGACTTAAAGTTTTTAAATGAATCAAATTAAGGAAAAAAAAAAAAGTTTGTTATGGCCTCCATTTGAAGACTCCTTGAGATCGAGGTCCCTTATGAATATGTTCTCAGGGTAAAATTTTACAACATACATAATGGATTAAACAGGTATTTATGCCTGTTTACATAACCATAAAAAACAGTTCTACTTTATGTCTTTAACATTGCTGAGATTTAAGAAACGTTTAACAAATTACCTTTCAATATCTCTCAGAGCTTTACTCTGAAATATATAAAAATCTAGGCTAAATTACTCCATTCTGTAAAAGGATAACAGATGATGTTTAATGGTGGATGGGTCTGGATGACAACTGGTCCAAAAAACTATAGTGTCCCATTTCAATACTTCCAAACCAACAATATGTTTTATAATATTCACTTTTATCTTGTTGTCTCTGCTAACGCAACTAAAAGTAATTTATTAGATGTTACACATATGTAGTCTTAAAAATAATTGACCCTTTACAAGATTAGCACAACCTCAGGTTTAACATTTTAGATGCATCCAGCCTTTTATTTGAGAGCCCTAAATCATTGGGGTTAAAATGTTATATTTAGAAGTGATTTTTAATAGGTTTTGGAACCCTTTGCCTATAGGGTACCATTTAATTTTCTCCTATATCACTTCAAACTGTCAGGGCATAGAGAGGGATCAAAAGGTCCCCCTTCACGTACTACCTTTTACATCATTATATCCTCATTGTACTAAAAGACTGGGTGACAACCAATGTATGTATGTACATGTATACATAATACAATTTTTTTTCTCTTCACTATTTACACATACATATTTCTACAACAAAAGAAAAGAGGGTTAGGTCTGAGCAAATAAACATGGTATCAGTGATGGTACAATGACTGGCATCTATATCTGTGAAGGTCATCATTCATCCAGGTCGTGGTCTGGTTATGAAAATTCAGGTTAGGCAACTGGAAATTAGGTTTTCTAGAAGACGTTTCACCTCTAATCCAAGAGACTTCTTTAGTTCTACCTGATGCTTGGGAGCACTAAGATAAATATATTGTAGGTGTAACAAAATAATAAGGAGATGCGGAAAAAGGCAAAAAAAAAAAAGGTGTCTGTGATCGCTACTGGATGGCCCATGGAGCACATAAACCACTTTGTCAGTCTTGTTCCTCGGTGTCTTATGCCGTTCAGTGTAGTGAAGAATGCACAGACCTGTACATTGGGGAGACCAAGCAACCTCTGCACAGGCGCATGGCAACACAGGAGGGCTAACTCCACAGGACAGGACTCAACTGTTCACCTACACCTGAAGGCTAAAGGACACTCGTTTGAGGACAACAACCTCCATATTCTAGCCAAGGAAGACAGATGCTTTAACCTGGAAAAAAATCACTGCTTAACAGAGGAGGTGGTCTGAGACATAACTTGTCACCCACATATAAAGCATTTTTAGGAACTCTACCCAAAAGATTTATCTCTCACCTGAATCGCATACCAAAGAGGAATGTGACCAAAACCACTCTGACGAGGGAGTAAATGACCCATCAGAACCCTCCTAGCGACCATCAACACCCGAAGTGACCTCTATGGGTCATCCAGTAGTGATCACCTTTTGTTTCTTTTCTTCCCCTCCCCTAATTCTCTTGTTACACCTACAGTATATTTATCTCAGTGCTCTCCAGCTTCAGTTAGAACTGAAGAAGCCTCTTGGATGAGAGAAGAAACATCTTCTAGAAAACATTACATCCAGTTGCCTAAAAGGAACTTTCCAAACTGACTGTCATCGTTTTGACACCCTTGGGGAAGAAACCGTCTCTGTGGCAGCTGGTTAGCACTCTGTACAGCTCACATAATTGTCAAAGTCTGAACAGTTTGTGTGCAGACTGTCTACAGAGATGTTAGTTGACCTTTTCCTGACACTAAACCTGAAAGTAACTGGATGGAGCAAAGGTTGTTCAAGAGAAGAAAAGTATATCTGTAGAAAAGTGCAGATACAGAATCCAACACACATTAATGGATGATACATGACATTATTCTTGCTAGAAAGGGTTTTACAGAAAGCCGAGGAGATTTTACCACAAAGATAAATAATTTATGGATAACTGGTTTGAATATTCTCCACGTATATTAAGCATACTTATGTTTTCCTAAGAGACCAGCAATAATGATGCAATGCACTCTCACAAAGTTCCCAAAGCTTTCAGAAGGGAAACACACCCACACCACCACACTAACTTAACAGTCGGGAAAAGAGGATCCTCAACATATCTGTTCTTTGTTTCTCCTAACTGGTGGTGGTAATCTCAGGTTAGCAGAGAGTTCAGGTCTAGCTAAAAGTCAGAAAAAAGATTAGTCAACTCAATATGTGTGATTGTAGGCTATTTAGTTTCTTCTTTTTTTTTTCTTTCCCTCTTGCACTCATTCTAAGCAGCCCCCTGACAAATAGATAGCATCTCATGGTTGTTATGGAGACTTGGTTACTGAAAGATTTTTAAGATTTCTCCAACTCTGCAGCTTTTTACAATAATCTTTGGATATGCTCTTTCTCCCTAAGTAAAGCGAATGAATAATAAATATTGGTTCTTTTCTGATGGTCAGTTAATAAAATAAATTGACTTTTCTGTCATGTAGTTATGCGCTCAGAAACAACTTTAAGAGAGAGATTTTCTTAGTTAATTTTTTTCAGTGAGCTTGCATTAAATGTGGCCAATACTGTGTAATAGTTGCTATGATTTTCACAATTTGTTTAATTTTTTGTTCATGAAAATTACATTCAATGCATTATATTTTTATCTTTTAATGTGAAACATGATTGTCTTATAACCATGAATCACAGCTTGATCTTTGTTGTCCTTTAAATTAAGGTCACTCTTCCAGATCGCAGGATTAAAATAAAAGGTAGTTTTTGAAAGTAATGCAAATCATTTTAAATTTCTTAAATAATGAAATGTAAGGTAAAAATATAGGAAATGGATTTAGGAGGAAATAAATTCTGATTTTTAAGCCATATCACCCAGCCCTACATAGTTGCAAATATTTCACTATGATAGGATTCATATACTCTTTTAAAAACCATGCAAAAAAAAAAAAACAAAAAAACAAAAAAATCAATTAAAAAACTTGCAAAAGCACAGCAGCAAAGGACTGAGTTTGTAGGTGCACTCACCAAAAATGTGATTGTGTGAATTCCTATGTGGTTTAATTCTAAACTTCAAAGTCTTTCACCAGTAAACCAGTCTTATTTGCATCTATGCATCATCAGTAAAATTGATCTTAATAAAATAAGCTCCAAATTACTTAATTATTATGCCCCGCAACACCATCAGCATCAGTATGTTGCTAGTATTTTAATTTATTGTTTTATTACCACAATCAAAAGTATGAATATTTCCAAAATTGTAGGTTTGTATAAAAGAAATTGTGATTAAGAGAAGCCTTTTGGAGCCGGGATTTGAACATTCTCAAAACCCTGTATTTTCACCTAATGTAATCAATTAGAACATAGATGCTTGTTAAGAGGCGAAACCTCTTCTAGAAAACTTCATTTCCAGCTGCCTGAACTGAACTTTCTAAGCATATCTACTTAAAGACTTTATCGCTGGTTGAACCTATTGGTTGATGGGTTTTTCAATTCTGCATCAGCCAAACCTGCTAAGTGCTCTGCAGAAGTGAAATAACTTCACTGCCCCCACAGAATAACATGAAGCTCAGCAGTTCCTGCATGCCTTTGTGTGTAGGGCCAATCTGACTGAGTTAATTTCTTGCCAAACCAGCAGAAACGTTTATGCCAACACAAACAATAAATAATAGCAAATAAAAAAAAACTGAATCATCTGAATGAGTTTATTTTCTCTTACTGCTTTAGGCAAATACTTTAGTCGCTTGAGATGAAGCATGCCAAATGAGTTTCCTTAAAGGTATTTCTGCAAATTGCTTGCTCTTTGTGTGCTTAAGCTTTAAAAATGCCACAGTCTATTAAAGCTGCTGTGCTGCTATGTACACTAGCTAATTAAAGCTGTCTTTATTCACTAAAGTTAAAGATAATCAAGAAGGTGTTTGCTTAGATAAACATCATGCTTAGAGCTAAAAGTACACATTTATAATCATTACTTGAATTTATTAACTGTTAAAAATAGAACACCATCCATAGAGAAACACAGTATGTCTTAGCATGTAAACAGAAAAAATGACAGAACAGAACAGAGTTATACTACCTCCAGATTTTATAACTCAAAAATGTTTATGCCTTCTCACAAATGGTTCTTTTATTCTTTGTTCAGACATCAAATTTTCCAACAAAGAAACCCTCTAGATATTTTCATCATTCTCATGTACCAGTGTTAGTGTGTCCATCAAACTAAACTTTATATATTATAATCCATTATTATTTTTGATGGTGAAACATTTGACGGCCCAGGCATATTGTACAAACACCACTAAAGCAATAAAAGAAGATGTCAGACTGTAACTTTGTAGTACTCACTGGAGTTTTCACAACACAAAAATGTCCACCTTGCTACTAACAAGAAAATTATTACAGACAGGCAGACAGGTAGGCAATATTATCTGTGTAATTACTCGCAAACTGACCTGTTTTGGCTGGTTCTTCCCCTGTAGGTTTGTCTTTATTGAAAATCTAGTGACAGAGATCTCCACGTTAAGAAGCAAGCAAGAAGAGATGAAACAAAAAAGACAACCACCCAATGTCAAATTAGAATGTACCAAAGAACTAATTTCATCACATAAGAGATCACTGCTAGACAGTTTCTCTCTAGGTCCAATGGAGCTAGTTTATAACATGCATTTATTACATGCAGTAAAAAATTACAGCAACGCACTACTTACCAAGGATCAAACTCATCCACAACTACTTCAAAATGTAGCCGCACAGATAATAACAGGAACCAGTCAGGAAGCTTACATAACTCTAATTTTTTTCAACAAGACATCAAACTCCCCTCTGTCCTCTGAAGAAGATTTTCTGACAACCTCAAAGGAGGAACAAAAACCTTCCAATGAGGTATCACAGCTCTCATTTCTGGAACAACCTTTCTGAAGACCTGGAAACTGTAGAAACCATCAATATTTCTAGTTTTAGTTGGATTGTTATCATTGCTTTTTATTGTTTTAATTTTTTGTGTACCAGTGACTGAGTGACTACTGCTGTTGCCTTATATTACAGACACATAATTAAAAGACCCTGCCAAGGGATGACAACTACCAAGAAACAAGAACCATCAAATACCAGGAAACCAGTTTCTAAGTTGCAGCTAAAAAAGAAAAATGAAATTCATCTAACCCCTTTGCAGCAGTGTTAAACTTATTTTTATATTGGCCCAATTTGATGCCACCAAACCACATTTTCCTTTACAAAAAGCCCATTTCTCTAGTATCATAAATCTACTCCCGCAGTTATACCCACCTTTTAAGACTTGTACTCCTCTATTTTACAACATGATATGCCTTTTTGAGAGCCAGATGAATTGCAGTTGTGGGCTGGATTAAGCCCACAAACCTTGAGTTTTACACATATGGCCAACTGTGTTTATTTTAGAGGCAAAAAGAACATACTGGGAAGCTTTGGTTTAATAAATGCTCATCACTTTGAATCTAAATCATTTCAGGACATGACCTACTTACAAACTGATTATAAACTTTAAACCTTTCATCCTTTTTAGGACAAAATCACATATGATAATGTCCATATATGTTTTGGTCCAACTGTTTTTTTCTCATTTGATACATCTTTCTACAGTCTGACTTCAGCAACAGTGACCCATTTCCAACTATGTTCTCTGAAACTTTGAGTCTTGAGTTAAGCTTTGACTCCTGTCATTCATACACAAGTTTACCAAGTTAGTGTCAGATAGTAAAACATTTACCAATAACACAGTGTAGGAGATTTTTAGGGATATATCCCATTTCCTCCCTCAGTCGTATTGAGCACAATGTAGTAGCAGTTCTTCTTTGTCTGCAGGCCTTATCTGGCGGTGAAGCACAAAGTTATGTGCTGCTGTTACTATTGGCAAGGCATTGAAGGCAAGGCCTGCCAGCCCAGATAAACCTCCCTCTGTTCTCCTAGCAGACTTGCAGGCTTCAGGTCTGCTGCAGGTGTCACAGAAAATGTTCCCATAGCCATTAGACTTTAGTGCTCCTGATGACATGTTGGCATCTCTGATTGGAAATAACTGAAGACGGGCAGAAAAGCAATGATGGGAGTTGGTGCGATGTAGACAGACCACACAGCAACTAGACAGAATGAGTGGGGTGATTTAGACTGAGATGGCAAACTGGCATAAACACAATTCATATTATAAATAAAACTGACTGACATCCAACTTTGTTTTTACGGTTATTAAATATAGCTCAAACCCAGTTTTAATCAATATGTAGATTACTCTGACATAACAGATTAGAGCAGAAACAACAAGGTTAATCATGGTTAATCAAATAATTATCAACTATTTAGTTAACAAAAATTCATTAAATGGAGTATAGTTTGAATCACGCCATTTGCTGAAAGAACAACCAACCCAGAGCAGTACTCGTAGTGTTGTTCTCTGACAGCACTTTAAAAATCGGAACAGATGGAACCTTCTTTATCCAATTCTATCTCAAATCACCTCATTTCAAAAGGTACATTACTCTTGTTCTTGTAAAATACTGAATGATGAATCCTAGGCAAAATCTTAATTTTTTACAGAACAGTTTGCTAGATCAGGCATTGTTATTTTGTTAATACAATTTCTGAACTGTATGAGATCTAATGCTTTGTTGGAGGTTTTAGACAGACTTGAAGAAACTAAGGTCCAGTTAAACTATCATTTAAATTATCTACAGACTAAAGTTTGAACTCATGTCCTTCTCTTCATGTTTTACAGACTGTTCAAAAGTGGAATTTTAAAATTAGGGTGTCAATGAACAATTAAACACAAAACCATGGTAAGATTAGGCATTATTAGGCAGCAGGGACTGGACAAAACAAAACAAAAAAAAAAGCCTTATATTACCATATCTTGTTTCTTAAGTCATCCCTATACAGAGCTAAAAAAAAAAAAAAGATCAAGTTCATACCTTTTTTAGACTTCCTAAGATTACATAGGAATCCTTTTATAATTCCTTTCCTTTTCGGGGTGTGAGGGGGTAATTCTAAATTAAATGTAATAAACTAGGCTGTAACATTTGTTGATGTGAAACAACATGCCCATCTGTGGGGACTGAGGCCGGTGCTAACATAGACAAATAAGCACTAGACCACCTTTCCTGAGCAAGGAGCAAGACGTGGAATCGGCAGATTAGACCACCTGGTGTAACCAGACTGGAAAATGATTTACACCCAGTGCCTGGAGGCAGATAAATGAGGACCAAAGAGGCCATTGAAAGGCATCCTATGAGAAGGTAATAAATGACAGTGTCGTCTGTTAGCATAATTTTATTTAGCCAAAAATAATATGAACTTACAGCATAATTACTTGTTTGTAAATTGAAAAATGTTTATCATGTTTACACTGACATCAACCATACTTTTACACAAAATATTTCAGATTTCTTGATGATGATATTACATGATTTATGGCTAAATAATCAACTTTACAACATAAACATATGGTTACATAGACAAGTATAACGTCAACACTAATTAGTCATGAACTTATGACCACTGAAAGAGAAAATGAGCTGATCTCTTCAATATCTTATACTAAAAT
This sequence comes from Jordanella pulchra, assembly GCA_034780135.1. NCBI lineage: Eukaryota > Metazoa > Chordata > Actinopteri > Cyprinodontiformes > Cyprinodontidae > Jordanella > Jordanella pulchra. The sequence continues at coordinate 8,061 of JAUZNJ010033279.1, forward strand.
GCGTTCCAATGAACATCTGTGCACTGGCATTTACTTGGTTGCAACATCAAGACTTAAAAACAAACCTAAACATTTTTTACGGACCATTTCAACTCACCATATGGCAACAGCACTGGTTGAAAGACAGTGCCTCCATCAGCAATGAACCTACAGTCTTACATTGCTAAGAATGGTAGAAAATTAGAAGAGAAAACAAAAAAAATATATGTATTTATCTGGGCTTCAGGTAACCCTCTGATGGTATCAGTACACAGTGGAATGCTCTAAATGAAAGTAATCAGGGTAGTTCCCAGTAACAGCTTTTGTAAAGATGTACTTTAATTTAGACAAATGAAAACTCCTTTCAGAACACTATAACATATAGCAGATGCAATCACAATGGACGTTTAAACCTGGGAACAATCTGCTTTTAGTGTCAGTGGGAACAGCTCACTGACTGGTTTAAATCCATGTCAAACGACTCAGCAAGCGACCCGGGTTATAATCGCCTTCAAATGGATTGGCTCCAATCTGTATTCAGTGGGAACAACCGAGCCGGGTCAACCCGCTAGTTTACTCGATGCCATTGAGAGCAGCATACGGACGTCAACACACTGCGCTGGTCACGTCGGATCTAACAAGCCGAAACAAGCCTCTTTCCATTCGATAAAAAGATTCGACTGATTTAGAGCGAAACTGTAAAGCACACTTACTAATTCCTGGTTTCCTTACATGCTGCTTTCCATTGTTTACTTTCTGGATTTCTGTCACACTGGTGACAGCATAAGTGCTAACTCAGCTCGATGATGTCACCAGACGTAGTAGTGACGGCACAGAGGCTGCTGGAGTCAGTCTCAGCGTTTTTTTGCCAGCATGAAGGGACCCAAATGCCAATAGTTAGCGGGTCGATCCGTGTTTGAAAAACCCGAGTTAACCTGCTAATTTCAGTGGGATAGAGGCTTTAAACTGTTTTAGCAAATGAACTGAGCTAAGCAAGCTGATAGAGAAGGCTCTGTTCTAGGAACTCCTCACTGCACTTTGGCTTCTAGAGAATTCCCAAGGGTTATACTATTTTCTTTTTTCCCCTTTTATTTCAATCTGTGTGACTATTATTTGTCAAATAATCCCTAAATAATGTATGATAAAATACAAATACACACATATATCAATCAAAGCATTATAGCAAACTTTCACAAACTAAGTGTACTGCTAAACTTTTGAAAGTACATTTGGAGTGATTCTTCTTGGCTGCTATACTGCTGGACAGGACAAAAAACAACAACAAAAACAGCAATGATGACTGATTTCTAAGGGGAGACTAATCTGCATGTGAATTCAAATGTGCTAAATGTTTTTTCCTACTGACCTTAAAATTTGAAATTTTGAGAACTGGTGAAGCATTTTTAACTACATGAACTGAAGTTCAATTTTTTTTTTATTTGAACTTACTTCTGTATTCTCCATATCCTGGATGACCAAGAACCTTTACCAACATGTTTTTATTAGATGCCTGGCTTCACAGCAACTTAATATTTGTTTATTTTGCCTTTTTTAACCTACAAGAAGCTTTACTTTGAAACTAAGCATTAACATATAAAGCAAAATTTTCTTTATTGGTAACTAATATTTCTGTATTAAGTCTGTAAAAAAAAAAAAAAAAAAAAAAGAACAGTATTCCTATCTTTTCAAGTTATTTTCTCACATTACCTGCATAACAAGGCTGTTCACTATTCACTCAGTGCTATTATTTCATTTCCATTGTCATAATTTGCTCATATTTTAGAATAACTGTAGCACTAGGTTACAACCCTAAATGCATTGATGTGCGAATGACACAAACAACAACAGGTATTTTCTAAAAGTTTTGCTGAAACTAAATGATCAGTATGGTGTTTAAAAAGGCAACAACTAAAACAGAAAATGAGGAACTATTACTAAACACAGGATGAGACATCTCCATGGTATATCTCAGAAAAGTTGCAAAGAAAACAAATGTGGTAACAAGCGACAACTTAAAACACTCCAATGTACATTTCATGTACATTTGCATTACAAAGATGCATAATTTCTTCCATGTCTAATATGCTACTCTAAACCATCAAAGAGCAGTAATGGATGTGTCGTAGTGTTTGCCTGATGTATTTAAAGACATAGGCAGATAAAACTCTACTATTATTGCTTTCAAAGCCCCGACACAGAGCTGGGCAAAACAATTACTGTTTTTTTTTATTAAGAATCAGAAAATAACACTAGGAAAGGTAGGCTTTAAAATTTGAATACAAGCATCTTTCAGAAGCGTATGGAGCTACCATAATTAGAAGAATTAGATTTTCTTTTACGCAGAAAGAGATTGTAATCAGTAGTGATAGTGGTAAACCATATCTGAAGTGTAAAAACTGTTCTCCAAACAGGTGATTTGTATCCATATAGTAGTTTGTAGGAAAGTGTAAATCACCACCAGAACATATATTTTTACTTGAGCAGGTTTTGATCCAAGTACTCAGTTACATTTGAAATACACCTGTTACCAAGTGAAAACAAAAACTAAGTAAATTTATTATTTTTTTAATATCTCAAGAAATGGCAGCAGCTCCACCAGCTGGGTTAGCAATCAGATCCCAACATGGTGGAACATCAATGCAAGGTTTTTGCTGTAGTACCAAATAAATTTAGACTGGTCCCTTCTATTGTTATTCAGTGTAAACATTGTTAGCATAAAGAGATTAAACTGCCTGCATTTAAATACTCAGCATCAAAGTGAAGGTCAGAAGAAAAAGTTTTAGAGTTTAGAGATGGACTCTGGTCATTTTCTTTGACAGTGATGTACGACACGCAGTGTTTTTCTAAGGTGTATATTTAAGATCTATTGTAATATAATAAAGACCAAAAGAAATTCATTCATCAAGCATCCTTCAAAAGTGTAACATTGTCCTGTTTTAGCCTAAATAAAATGTTTGCATTGGGTGCAATAAGAGACATAAACAGACATCTGCTGGCAAGGGGCACCATCAGAAAGCTGGATAAATGCAGCTACTTAATGGAGCCTGATCATCCTGCAATGCCTCATGGTAAAGCAACTCAGTCTAGAGCAACAAGAAACACCTTATTTAAATTAAACTGCGTTTCGTCACCACTTCCTCTTTCCTCTGAGTACGTAGCAGCCGTCTTTAACTCGCAATGAACCACGGGAAAACCAAGGCTGCATAGGATACATGGGACCCATCTGTCAAAACGCATAAGAAGGAGTCTAGCAATTTGAACAGGCCGAGGCGCCGCCTTATGATATAACCGGCCAACAAATCCGGCCTCCGCAGAACGCAACCAACGAATCTGAACACAGTGCTAATCTGATCTTGAGTAGTCTGATGGATTCTAGCACATATTTACCTCAGTTTACCTGAAACAAATCATATGTTATAGGTCGTTGTTTTATTAACAAATTAAAATAAACACCTGTCCTTGTTGTATCTAGGTATTTAGCATTTTTAAACACATCTTAATACTAGTTTAACCACTTTATCCCTATATTGAAAATCTCTTAAAAACTGCAGCAAAATATAACGAAAGGTCAAGTTTTCTTACATGACACAGATATGCTTAAATCTTCTCATATGTACAGCAACATACTTCCCTGTACTCTGCAATAAACACAGCTTCACAAACCCTTTGCTGATGAAACAAAAAGAAAAAAGAAAATCATGTTCAATAATTTGTGTAGGTGTGGAAAAAGAGCGTTGAAGTATGTGTAGGTGCTTTAAAAGCTCGTTCAGCTCACCAGTAATCCAACCCCCATCTTTCTCTTTGAAAATACAAAAGGCTGGAGGCAGACATGAGTTCAAGATATTATAATTACAAACAACCTTCACCAAACTGCTGCTGTAGAAACATGTAGGAATTGAAAAAAAAAAAAAGAGTGAGTCTAATGATTTGTTTATTGACCTCTGTAGTGACAGAAAAACTGCTTCGAATACACAACCATAAAAACTGAGAAGAAGCTGAGCTATTAATGTTAACAAGCCCAAATTTGCCACTGCGTCTAAATCTGAAAATAGGCCCAAAGGTTGATCTGCTTCGGAAATGGATCTTAGGGAAACAGTGTCACTCTGTGGTAACACTGTTTATACACAGCAGTGTAATAGGACTGCTGTGTATAACACTGTTTATAGTGGAAACAGCTGACCTTGAATGAGGACATTCGGACAGTGGAGGGAGGCTTTAACAATCACCTGGATCAAAGACTACCTAACAAACAGACCACAGTTTGTGAGACCAGAGTGTCACCTGATCAACCAGAAATTCAGCAGCACAGGAGCTCAAAAGGGGATGGCACTCCCACCATTTCTTTCTACTCTACATCTGACCTCCAGTTCAGACAATACAGTCCCTGTATTCAGATGACTCCAGTCACTGGCTGAATCCGTTGGATAAGGCATTGTTTGCTCTGTTCTAGGATCTCCTATAAGACTTTTGGTTATAATTTCACAAAGTTTCTTCATTAAATAAGGAACGTTATAGACAACAGTGAGAATCCTCTTCAAAAGACTATTAAACAACAACAGAGTGTCTTAATTTAAGGCTTTTCCAGCACAAGACAGATGGCTACCGGAGATCCTTCCTTTCTGGCAACAACTTGGGGTGCACCAATTTATCGGCCGATCGATCGGTCTTGATTTTCTTAATTTTGGGAGATCGGTGATCAGCCAATACTTGTGAAAGCTATCCTTTTCACCAATCTGATCTTTCTCTGTAAAGGTTTGAAAACCACCCAATGTCAATTAACTATTTCAGGCGTTTTCATTAATTATCAGGCAATGATGAATTTTTTTTGCAGGAAGATTGAAATTTCTTGTGTCTTATGATCTTATAACTGCAACTGTCAGTCATAAAAAGAAATCTGGAATCGGGATGTCAGGTTTTTTTAAGGACCGGGAATCGGTGATGGCCAGAAATCGGTGCACCCCTACATACAATAACTCACTGGAAAAAAAAAAACTATGAGGTACAAAGACATTTAATTTCTCTTTTGGATTATTGAGGTATTTATGAAGTTAGACCCGAATTCATGTTTATATTTGTCTGTCAGGAAAACATCATTTTGCTACCCGATTAATTTGTTGGTATAGTTAACAAATAATATACATACCAATTGCCAAAAAGCAGCAGGTTAATGTTAAGATGTTATGATGTTATATATATATATA
>JAUZNJ010033280.1:0-13240 GCA_034780135.1 Jordanella pulchra
GAACAGGTAAGATATAATCAATGCATCCAAAAAAATAGTAGGTATACTCAATATTCAAGTAGCTATTAAATGCTTAAAAACAAATAAGTGCTGCCATTTTCATTTTGTAAACATATCCAACAGCAGTACTTCAATTCTGCTTTTGGTTTGACAAAAATAAGGGTCTGGGAATTTGTTATCCCATGTTATTCAAAACATGAATATTTCGTTTCTGTACGGTTTCAAATCCTTTCAACAAACAGAGCAAATCAATTCAGAAAAAAATCAAAAGCAAAATCAATTGATTAATAAACGAAAGTGTGAGTTTTACATTCTCTTCTAGTATGTTGCATTGATTTTGCTATTATTTGAGATTTTATTTGCACGCCTTGACTTAACTATTTTGCTCCTGCATAACACCCAGTATCTCCTGTTATCAGAGATGATAATTGAGCTCAGTCTCCAAATCTGCCCAAGCCTAATGGAAACTTACAGCCCTCGTTGCATTCCTTTTCTAATCTTTTGTCCACTCTTTCATTTGCAGCCTAACTGGGTGTTATTGTAAACACGCTGAGCTGTTTCTCCAGCTATATTGTTACACTTTGTCTCGGATTCCTGGCCCTAACTTCAACTTCAGTCGAGCACATAAAGCTGTGCACAGATCCAGGCTGCAGCAAAGTTACAAAAACAAGTTGCTCCGGTGCCGCTTTGCTTTGCCCGGGCTGCGCTGCAGGGACTAGACTCCATAAAGGAATTCCGACGATAAATCACGGAGAACAGCAGCCGGACACGCAGCTCTATCCCAGGGCACAGACACTTCAGCCCGACAGAAAACGTCAACAATAAGCCTAGCTTCACCCTCCTGCTACTACGAATCCCGCTGCCGGACGAGACAACCCGAAAGCCGCGACGAGCCTCCACCCTGCCGCCGGGGCTTTGTGTTTGGAGCCGGGAAAGTCAGGCCGAAAAAAGCTGGCCTCATCTCCGTCTGCGCCAGACACGAGCCCCGGCCTCTGAGACAGAGCGGCGGAGCTCCTCGGAGCTCTAGCTACCAAACACGAGACACACCGAGTGAGCTCGCCTCGTGTGTCGATGTCCTCACCTGGTTTGGGGAGATTTTGATCCTGACGGCGGCTGGCTGGAGTAAACAGAGCTTTAGGGAGCCGTGGGAGCAGCTCGTCGCCTTGGCTCGCTGTCGGTCGTGTTGTCGAAGCGGCAGAGCGGCGGTCACGGCCGGGGACAGATCGGGAAATGTGAGAAAGCCCCTCTCTTTCTGCAGCTCTGAGCATCGGCAGTAGCCCATAACTGTCTTCAGGAGGCGCCAGCGATGCGCATTTTTCTTTCCTATGCGCATGTAAGGAGCACCTTAGGAGGACTGGCTCATCTGCATCCTCTCCTCACTGCTCAGATTATTGAGGCATTTACATGCTGTGTGTCCTGCTGCTCTCAGAAAGCATTTAATTCAAATTCATCATTTAAAGTTCAAAGTTTTTTTTCTATACCTCTTAAAAGTGCGCTCAAATGCAGAATAAGTCAAGGGCGCCTCCAGAAAGTTTCAAAATGAGGGCTATATAGAATGGGCTATATCAACAATATTTCCAAAAATGTATGTGTATACAAATCTATCTTAAAATACCTAAAAGATGACAGTATGGTGCATTTAGATTACAAAATAAAAGCTTCAGTGTTTTCCAGGCCAAATTAAGATCTGTGACACTAAATCTCCCAAAATAGTAGCTTAATTTGAAAAGATTTGCTTTTTGCATTTGAAAACTCTAGTAAATGTTATACCTGCTTAGTAGCGATTTTATTCCCCCTAAACATAAAATGAATCACTGCTAAATACAATTTCACAAGAATCTTATTTCTACCCCCTTTAAAGAAGTTAAGAAAAAATGAAAGAACTAAAGCAGAGTAATTTCTAAAAAATGTTGGTACATCTGAAAAACATATAAAGAGATATGTGTGATTTTATTTTCTAAGAGATTAAAACCCAAAGTTTTCCTTGTAGACAGCTTTAGCCGGGTCATTATGTCACATGATGCTGCAGACAGAGTCAAATGACTCATCAGGAATAATAAAAGAAGACTGACTTTGTTTAACATGAAAGAGGCAAAGCATTATCATTTATTCTGTGCTATTACGATATTGGACACAACCTATTTTTACATGAAAAAGGATATGGCTCTCCCAGCTTGTATCTAATAATCTCTGCCCTTTGAACCCATAACCTCTCTCTAAACCTCAGTTAACTTTTGGGATTAAATGCTAGGCAGCCATAATCTTTGACATTTAATCTGAGGGTCACCACAGAGCTGGAATCCTGACCTGCACAGAGCCAGGTGGACGGATCTATGCTGGCGGATGGATTGGAAATGGACAACAGTAGTTCTCTGTTTTTTGCTCGTTACCTATCCCAAAAATTGAGGTTGACTTATTGCTATTGTTTATATTATTTTTTTCTAACGCAGTACTCAAACAATTGTTCATTAAATTCTAAGCAAGTAAGCATCACAACATGAACGGAGGGAACCAATTAAAGGTTCACCAGATTTCTCTGTAAAAGCAATCAAACATAGTTTAGATGTTGGCCACCTATAAACAACATGTAGTGGTTAATTTCTTTCTTAGTTTTAAGGCATTGTTGTATTTTATTTTATTCAGTCCAATAAAATCTTTAAAAAATCTTCCCAAAATACAACTTTTATGCGAAAGTAGCTCTGGTGTTGCCACATGATCAATATTCATCTGTGCTTTTCCATATATTTTTTCTCTTTTTTTTGTTCTTCAGGTGTTTTTTTTAAGTGTTTTTTCATAATGCTTATTATTATCAGTTGATCAGCTGGATATTGATGTTAACAAAAACAATACTTACAAATGAAAACTATGTTTTATTAAACCATATCTATTTTTCTGTAAAAAATCAATTCTTTATGACTTATATACTGTATGTATGTATTTGTTCGGTGTACTTACTTTATGGGAAAGAAATGACAGCTAAATAACAGATTAAATTTATGCGGATGTAGTTTTAATGTTTTCTTTCTCTACTGTCATACTTCATTATATATATATTTTTTTCATTTTAGTTTACTTGCTATCCATTTTTTGTTTGGTTAATGGATTTGAATGATTTTATCTTAAGTCTTTTAGCCAAAAACTTCCCCATGTTGGACAGTAAAATGGAATGGAATTGAATTAAATGAAATAGACTATATTAAACTTATTCATTTCAGTTTCTTTAGTGCTAATTCAAAAAACCTGTCACCCAAAGGCACTTCACAAAAAAATTCAATCCAATCAATATAAAGATGACAGCAGGTGTAATATGATACTGATGGTTGTCTAAATTAAAAATCAAACAAATAAGAAAATATTAAACAAATAACGAAAAAAAACGTATATAGTAAAACATATTTAAGAATATAAAGAATATAGAAGATTACATAGAATACATTTTATAGTTGTGGAAAAGTTCATCAAATTTTGATATTAGGTGAATCATTATCATTCATGCCTTTTTTCATTTTAAAACAATACATTCCTATCCACTACTTTTTATGATATTGTATAAGGATAAGTTTACAAATTGTACTTGTACAATTTGTAAACTTGTAAAGAATCTAATGTAATGTGACTTCATTTGAGAAGAGCCATGATTACCGTTATTTATGAAACACGGCGACGCCTTAAGGCTGAACCCGGTACTGCACCCAAACGTCACGTCTCCGTTTGGACCGTTTGGCTACACTTTCCAAAATGGCGACCTCCCTGGGCTCTAACACTTACAACAGACAGAACTGGGAAGACGCGGTACGTTAAATACCAATCGTGTTTTTCGCAGCATTTATTCAGAGTTAATAAAAAATATATCAGCCCAAAGACAAGCAGCAGTAGAGCTTAAAAGGGCCACACATTGGTATTTATTTTCTGCTAGCTAGCATTGGCTAGCTGTTGAAGCGTGGCTGCTACATTGTATAGCATCCATCTACATGTCGCGGTGGATTGCTTTGTGAGCTTTGACAAAAAAAACACGATAAAATTTCAACTGCTTCAATAATAATGAAGCAAAAGAACAACGTCTGAGATTGAATTAAAAATTACTTTCTTTTTACTTAGACACGGAGTATATCACTGCTAGCTATTAAAGCCAATGTGAGCGCTAGTGAGCTAGCATAGCTAAATGTTCATAATCCGGTTCAAATTTCCATTCCTAATTAGAGTTCAGTTGTATCACTGTTTAGTCGGATTAATTATTATAAGCATTATAATGTAAATATCACGTCTGCAATGTGTTTAGAGGATAATACGCCTGACAAGTATTTGGGTACCATATTAGCACTGCCTTTGAATCAAACAGGAACTCGAGTTTTTGTAAAAGTCACTTTTGAATAACATGGTACCTGTATTTTTCCCTGCACGTATCTGTATTTGAATAAGCAGTCTATTAAGCTGATTATTAACGTTGTAACAGTAGAATATGTTTTTGACACGTTTTGAACCACAAGAGCTGCTTATATTTAGATGTTTGCTGTTTGCTGATGCTATGAAAAGGGTGGATTAAAGCCTGGTCATGTTCAGCAGATATCTCTGTGACCGTAACAGCATCCTTAAAGCAGATGGCAAAGTGGGATGGTGCTTGTCCCAGGACTTCTTTTATTCACGTGTTAAATTTGCTTAGATACCAAATCAACAACTGAGATCGAGAAGGCTTGCTAAATATGAATATTTCAACATCTTAAACATAAATAAGTGCGACTTTTTCCTTTATAAATATCTGATTTTGATTTCTTTTTCCCCAGGACTTTCCAATTTTGTGTCAAACATGTTTAGGAGAAAATCCCTACATCCGTATGGTAAGATTAATAACTGCACTTGACTAAACCTGCTCATTATGATAGCTTTGGAGGTATAAATGAGTTTATTTTTTTACTTTGTAGACCAAGGAGAAATATGGAAAAGAGTGCAAGGTATGCTTTCCTGCTCTGGTGATATATAACATTATACAAAAAGTCCTACTCATAAAACAACATTATGCTTGTAAGAACATGGCTAAGGTTTTAATTTTCGGCCCTCAGATCTGTGCTCGCCCCTTTACCGTGTTCAGATGGTGCCCAGGCACACGGATGCGTTTTAAAAAGACAGAGGTCTGTCAGACCTGCAGTAAAATGAAGAACGTTTGTCAGACATGCCTTCTGGACCTGGAGTATGGTAAGTCTTTGTTGGCCCAGTGTGTCTTGTTTCACTTGTGAGTTCAACAGACATGAATATCCCTCACTGCTGACTTCATAAACTTAATATACTGCGGGGTGATGCAAAACCTTCTAAAATAATGCTCATACTATCTCAAAAGTGAATATTTTATTATTTTATGGTAGAGTTTTAGATATATACCCTTCTTGACTAGTTCTCCCTCTTATAGTTCCGATGTTTCATTAAATATTTTTTTCTTCATTTTCTTTTATCTTTTTTTCTCTTTTTACAGTTTTTTGAATAATCTTCTGAACCTTCATGTTTTAGACACTCTTTGTAATGTGTATTATCAGTCCATTTGAAGTGATTCAAATTTATGGTTTAATTATAATAGTTTATTTTTTTTGTTCCTCTGGAATTAAAATGGCTGCTAGGTTTTATATATTTCTTTGTGTCATGTTTCTGCTTTTGAGCGCACTTTACAAGCAAAGAGTTCTGTAAGTGTTGTATAGAAAATACCATCCATGGTAAGTCCCAACACCATGATTCCAATGAACGCTTTTCCATCTACTGCTGTAAAATTAAATAGCTCAAAATTTTCTAAATCTGCTCACCTTTTTCTGCCCCTTACCTGAAGCTGGACAATATTTCAATATCAACATATATCACGATATGGTTTAATTCAATATTGGTGATATGACTTTTACACACATTTCAATATTTCCCCACACGTCACAGTCTATATTTTTTCAAAGCTAATATTTATTAAATGTTATGTTGGAGGATTTTTATAAACATTGCAAAATATCCGTCATAAGCATGTATAGTCATCTGTTGTAAGCATTCTTGGCTTTCTTTCTAAGGCTTTTATTTTTCCTACATCGATATCGGAAATTCTGTTGTATCGATCGAAATTAAGAAATGTATTGTGATATAAATTTTGGACATATCCAGCCCTACCGACCCGTTTTCACCTCTGTGTAACGCTATGGTTGTATCTTGTGGTTCACAGGTTTGCCTATCCAGGTCAGAGACACCGGCCTGTCTGTTAAAGATGAGGTTCCTAGATCTGATGTGAACAAAGAGTACTACACGCAGAACATGGAAAGAGAGGTATGACTGTGAAATCATTGCTTTCAAAGAAGTTTACCTTTTTTTTTAAATTCTATTTTCTGCCCTTGATTTTTAAATCCTGTTTAAATGTTTGTCTGCAGATAGCCAATACTGACGGCACTCGACCGGTAGGCCAGGTTGGGAAAGCTCCGAGCTCCAGTGACATGTTGCTTAAATTGGCCAGAACAACACCGTATTATAAGAGGAACCGACCTCACATCTGCTCCTTCTGGGTGAAGGGGGAGTGTAAGAGGGGAGAAGAATGTCCGTACAGGTGAGTTTTATCCGCAAATGTGCTGCTGTTTTGCTTGTTTTTGTGGTTTTAGAGTCATGATAAATGTTTTGTTGTTATAATGATCAAAAACAAAGTCACCAAACGCACCTGTTTGAACGTTTCTACAGAGGTTACCTTTTTAAATTCAGGGTTGATTTTTATTTAGGATCTTGTTACTGGTTTACAAAGCTTTAATTATATATTTTATTTCATGTTGTCTCTGGAACACTTTGGTCTTTAGGTAGCATCTTTTTAAATGTTCCCAAAGTCAACTCCAAGAGAAGGTTGCTCCTCAGATAACATCTATTCCTGAAGACCTAAGACAAAATAATTAACATTTTTCCAATTGTACCGAACGCACATCTTCAGATTTTGAATATAAATCCATAGTCAATTTTTAAGCTAGCTTTTATTTTGAAAGAAACATTTCTTTTTTTCTATTTTACTCTGTTAATTTTGTATTTTTAGGGGCCTTTTCATTTGGCAGTCAAGATTTTTACAGTTGTCAGAAATTTTTACCATTTTTCTTCCATAATAATTTTTATTACTCAAATATATATATATTTTTTATTTTTTCATTGATTTAAAAATATGGATATTTCCTGATTTAACAATGTTAATAATAACAAAAGTGATTTAATTTGTTTTTCTTCATTGTTTCCCCATTTTATAAAGGTTGTTTCCTGCACTAAAATCCTGCCTAACACTTATTAAACCTGGCAGATTGGATATCTTTTGGTTCATATCAAACTTTTTTGACAGGTTTTTACCTTTGTGCAAACTGTATGAACGTATTGGAACAAAAGTGTGATTGTGTTTAATGCAACCTCTTTTATTTTTTTCATCTTTTTTTTTCTATCTGCAGGCACGAGAAGCCGACAGATCCCGACGACCCTCTGGCCGACCAGAACATTAAAGATCGTTACTACGGCATCAATGACCCAGTTGCTGACAAGTTGCTGAAGCGGGCTTCAACGATGCCCCGCCTGGACCCCCCAGAGGACAAGTCCATCAGCACTCTTTACATAGGGGGGCTGGGCGATACTGTAACAGATGGAGATCTCAAGTGAGGATTTTATTAGGTTCTCTAACAACTTCAGATGAGAACTTATGTGCTTAATCCTTAGCTTACATTATTTTATGTTTAACAAAAATTTTTTTTATTGTTTTTTTTTTATCACTACAGGGGTCACTTTTATCAATTTGGAGAAATTCGTACCATTACTATAGTCCAAAGACAGCAGTGTGCCTTCATCCAATTTGCCACTCGGCAGGCAGCAGAGATGGCTGCAGAAAAGTCCTTTAACAAACTAATCATTAATGGACGGAGGCTCACTGTCAAGTGGGGAAGGTAAGACGCTTCTGAACCGCCATGCAGCCGCAGCAAGCAGAGCCACTTTGAGAGCTGTGCTATAATATGCTTGTTAAAAGCCAGGTGCTTCTCAAGAGGGATGAGTGTTTGTAACAGCCTGAGTTTAATCCCAGCATTGCTGGTACGTGTCAGTAAATTAGTGACTACAGCGCTTTTAAGAGGATACCATTACTGACTCAGTGAGAGCTTTGTGAACGGAGTTGATCTACGAGGAACGCCACTGTCAGCGGCTGCATACGTTTATTTGATGTTTAATGAGCAGGTTTTCTAACATACATACTGGGACTCTCTAGGTCTCAGGCAGCTCGAGGAAAGGATGGTGTGAAGGACGGAGTGAGTGAGATGGGTACTCCGCTGGATCCTGTACCTGGGCTGCCAGGAGGTGAGCGAAGACACGGAAAGAGTTGGATGTTTAAACACTGACTGATTCATGTTTCTTCAATTTAAAATAATCATAAAAAATCTCCTGCTTGTTTTAGCACTGCCTCCACCACCGTCTCTGGATGAGGAGGCTCCTGCTAACTACTTCAACCTAGACCCCAGCTCCTCGTCTGCCATCATGAACATTGCTTTGCCGCCACCTCCAGGCATTAACCCTCCTCCACCTGGTAAAAACAGATCATTATTATTGTTTCTGCCGCAGACTAGATGCTATGGATAAAGAAACTAAAACATGTCTTTTTGTTTAGGTTATGGCCCGCCCATGTTTCACCCCATGGGTCACATGGCCCCACCTGTGCCCCCTCCTATGACAATGAGACCCCCAGGTACAATCCATTATCCGTCCCAGGATCCCCAGCGCATGGGAGCCCATTCGGCACACGGCTCGCGTCACACCGAATAGCAGGAAGAGTGAAGCTTGTCTGGGATTGGATTCCTCATGTTAACCCTGCTTAGGTGTTTGCATGTTCAAGGCTTCTGTGGGCCGGAGGACCACATCTATAAGAAACCTGCACCTATTGATGCAGCCTGCAGATGAATCGTGTGCCATGAGAGGAGGCAGCCGGGCTTTTTCCTCAGTAACTTTGGTTAACTAATAGCAAACAGTTTAAACAACCTCTTTACATGGGAGTTTTGTGTCTGATGTGACCAGGACAACACAGAGCCACTGTACATATAAAAAAACTTAGTCTTTGGAGTAAATCTGTCTTTGTCTCATTTTTGCATTGCATCTCTTAGAGTTTAATACTGAGAAGTATTTTTAAATCTGTTCATCTTCAGTCACTCTGATTTTTCTTTTCTTTTTCCTTTTTTTATTCGACACAATCGAAGTATTGAACATCATATTGACTTTGTTAAATCGTTACATATTTTAGCTCTCATTAAAATGAAACTCTTGTCATTGATTATCTTGTATGTTTATTGCTGCATATTCTGCAAAGGTTCATTTTAGAGAAGGATGAAATCCACAAAGTAAAAACAAGAGAACAGGAGTTTCAATGAGACATGTAGGAAGCACTTAACAGTACCTTGCATAAGTATTCATTCCCCTTGAGCTTTACATTTGTTACAAGTAGAACGTTTGTAGTAAGATTTTCTGATATGTAAAGCAGTTTAAATTTGTAAGGAGCAGTAGGTTGAATCTTTTTTTTATTAAATATTACAATGAGGCGTGCATTATTGCTCAGCCACCCCGAGTTATTACTTTATAGAACCTCCTTTTACTGCAATCACAGCTACCAGTCATTTTAGGCTCATCTCTACCAGCTTTGTTTAGATGAGAAAATGGTTCAAGCACAGTAAGACTAGAGGATGGCTGCTTGTTCAATAGATTCTCAACTGGATTTAAGCCCTGCCTGCCTGGTCTGTTCTGAACCTGCGAATACAAAATTGATCTGAATCAGCTGAAGAGACGCTTTACCTCTGACATATATAACATGTAGTTCCCACCTCAATAAATCAGCATAGGGAAGCTGGGTTCAGGATGGCATAAGCTTTATGTCAAAAATAGCAAAAAGTTCCAGGTTTAATTAGAACAGAGCATCCTAATAAACACATTTCCTGTGTTTATTACTTGTTCTTCTGGTTCCTTTCCTGTTGTCCTTCCATTAAAGCCAGATTCGTACAGTTCATGACCAGTGAATGGTGGTTTGAGCACAGTGCTTGGTTCAAACCCCACTGCCTACCATGCTGGGTTCCTGAGCAAGGCCCTCGGCCCCCAGCGAGCTCCAAGTTGCCCACTGATCTATCAGGGAAATGAGTTAAATGCAGAGGTCAAATTTTAATAAAATGTATGTTTGCAGTTACCAGTAAAGTTGATCATCCTTATCAGGAGTTTTTCTGTTAGCTGTTGGCTCCAGTGAAGCAAACATCAATCTGCATTGTGTTTTTCTGTCAGTTTAGGGTACAATCATGTCTTGTTAGGTTTGTGGCACTTTCTCCATTTCCAGATGACTGGTTAATCAGAGCTCTGGGGGATGTCCAAAATGTAGGACTTTGTTTTACAACCTTTTCCCTGTTGGTGATGAATATTTCTGCAAGGCATTGTAAAACCCATGACTCGGCCCATCAGCACCTGCCTCAGTATCCTCACAACACTCATAGTTAGCAAACTACTATTATGCTAGAGTGTTTTTTTTTTTCTTTCCTGCTTCTCCTTTCTGATTTTACAATCAACAGAGGGATCGTCTTTGAAAGGAGAGAGGTTCTTGCTTTAGGGTTTGTCTCATAAAGTCACCCTCATAGCTCATTAGATTCGGGGCTGTAGCCGATTCCCCATCCTCTTGGTGCTCTGTTGAAGTTTGGCCGTCTGCACATGCGGTCCAGAGCAATGCCAGGAAGGTTCTGGGACTCCACGGCTTCGAAGCCAATAACTGGGATGACTCTCTTGCTGACCATTGTGCCTCCAAACGGCATCGGAGTTCTGCAGAGAGGTGGGAAGAAAATGGGTTCCATGAAATGTATTTCAATGAGAACTAGCTCTCCTTTAGATAACAGGGAAAATCTTTTACAAGACACATGATACACACTGCATTAAACAAGGTATAAGTCCTTCGTTAAAACCCACCGGGGGTTGAACACCATTAAATCTGGGTGTGCCTTGAACTCGACCACTCTCCCTGGCTATTAGAGTCCCGTTTTAAAGGCGCTGTAATTTCATAATAATCTTAAGGATGTAAGAGGATCTCACCACAGAGGGTGCAGTGCCCTACAAGCAGACTGAGTCAGACTGACAGCGTTTCTTTCAGTTTGCCTTTCATACCGTCCTCATTTCCCCATCTGTCTCAGCTTCACATTTGTTCCACCGTGCATGTATGCCATGTGAAAGATGAGTCTCTTTCCTGTGTTATATGTCTTATTGGGTCATGAAAGCTTGCAGACCCCTCCTCAACATCCCCCCACCCCCCGTTCCTGTGGATCATCTGTCAAGGCCCCGGAGATGAAAATAACCATCATGCTGCTTTAGTCTAAGGAGGTGAGAGCCAGAGACTGGAATCATTTTCAACCTGTGGAAACCTGGACCCAAGCCAAGAGGTTGGGGTGGATGAGATGATAATGGATCTCTTCATGAGGTCATCTGTGGGTCTATTTGGAGAAACGGGCCTTGTCGTCCACGCTTCAAACTCAACGAGGTTTAAGTGTGTGGATTTATCTCTATTTACCTGTTGAAGCACCTGTAGTTGGTAGGCTGTAGTCTTTGTGGGGGTTGTGGCAGCTGGGTGTTCAGAAGCTCTTCGTTGTCTCCTAAAGCTTCCCTCCAAGGGGAGCAGTAGGATTTGGGGATTACTGTTGTGTTGAACTTCTCATGTGGAATTTCCTTTAGGGGTCCAGAGTAGCCTGGCCAGGACGGAAAAAAAGGTGATGGGAGTCAAATAGGATCCATCTCACAGAAAAGCTACTAATGTATTTGAGTAATCGTGAATGCATTTAACTTTTGAAACTTTAATCAAATTCAACTCCCACCCACTGAACAAAAATAAAATGCTGCTTCGAAGCGTGCAGGGATAGACATTTACATACAAACCTCTCTGATGTCACTCCTGTCAGCAATAGGAATGACAGTAATGAGATCTCAGTGTGAATCCCTGATAATAAACAGAGCTTAGTTGCTCATCAGTCAGACTGGAAGCAGTGCTTTCTGCCAGGCCAAATATACAACAGCCCCCAGCAAAGATGCTCACAAGATAATTGCTTTCCGCAAACTGCCAGCTCTTCTGGCTCTGATTATAATAAAACAAATTAATGTTCTCAGAGTGTGATTGGAAAGGTGAGCTCTGGCATATCAGGGTGCAACAGTGTCCATGCATTGCTCAAGCGCTGGCAATGCTAAGAGCCAGTCTGGGCTTGTGGCAGACTTTTCTTCACTGTGTGTTTCCATTTACCTGGAGCCAGGACATCAGGACTGCCCTTCTTTGCTACAGTCCTCTGAAGGTTCATGACCAGGCTGTGCTTACCGGGGATGGAGAAAGCCTGGTTCTCTTTTCCTCCCTGCGGAACGGGAACTGTCTGCTGAGGGGGGCTGAGCTCAAGATGAACCTAGGAAGCACAGAGATTCAGCTCCCTGTAAATGTGTCTAACCCCTTAAATAGCAACAAACCTTAGATGTAACAGTGGTATTCCCCTGAGACATCCAATCACAGAGTTATTGCAGACCTCAGTTCAACTCTATTTGTAAACTTATAAAAGATTATATAGAAAACAACTGAAGACAAACAAACAACCCCTTTCTTAAAATAAAAAAGCCTTTTTAAGTAAATTGTAATGTTTCACTTTCGCCTTTATGTCCAGACTTGACATAACAGATTCATTTTCTCTCATCTTGCTTGTTCTGTTTGTTCAGAGTTATCTTCCCTCTAAAAGGTGAACCTTTGTCTCAAATCATTTGCAGCTGTTTAGGTTTTCTTTCATGATCTCGCTCCACCGATCTTATAAAAAGCACATCTGCAATACGATGCTGTTACTTTATTTATTTATTTGTTTTCTACCACCAATACAACTTTGACCAAAAGTTTAATTTTAGTCTTGTATCACTGTGGATCTTCAGTTAAAGATATTCTATGCAAATATTGCATGATAACTTTGATAGTTAAGAATAAAAATCATTTGCTATATTTTTGGTTATAGCCACAGTCAAGGGGCAATAGAGCCAAATGTGGCTCTAAAGCCACAGGTTGAAGGTCTTTGTTTCAAACCAAAAATCATCCATCGGTTCTCTGTACGTAAGGTAGTGTGAAATTTTGAGAAGTATCTACTAAAGTCCTTAATATGATAAGGAAAGCTCATAAGGTGAGATTGTCATGATCCGTCTGTCTCTGTGTTTGAGTTTCTGTTCTCTGTGCTCCCTGTGTCCCCTGATTGCTCCCAGGTGT